>JASAND010025379.1:0-13386 GCA_030248195.1 Trissonchulus latispiculum
AAATCGTAAATCGACAACGAATTACTAATGCGTTTAACAAAGCGACCAAAGCACATGATCCAGGGCCAGGTGCACTCTGGTGTCCTGCCTACAATGCCAACATGTGAATGTTTGCTGGAAAATTTCTGAAGACATGCTTAGCAGTTTCACATTTCTTGTGGTTAAACGCAATCAAATTAACACTACTAAACCAAATTTGTTGTGCTTAGCAAGCGACATTGTGCACTCTTTAATATACGTACAAATACTTGTGAAACCCTACTAAACTAAAATTAATTCTAAATTATTTCAAATCGTCTAATCGGATTTTAGTTATTTGTCGAACCAAACGATCGATTAAAGTAAAGTGAGTACAAAAGCTTTAGGGCACATTAGGCAACGGATACAGTTTAAAACCTTTTGAAAAACTCATTGCAAGAAATATGCATAATAATTCTGCTTGCCAGTTTTTGAAGAAAACATTGAATAATTTGAGTTATTCAAGTGCCACATTTTACCGTATTTATAGTTGAGCTATTTACTACAAGACTTAAAGTGCTGAATGTTGTACACATGGATTAGAATTCCGGTTAAAGCTCATTCCACTGAAGCATCTGTGACTCAGTTGGTAGAGTGTCTGCGCGTTAAGGTGCTGGTTCGGGTATTTGCAGCAAAGTAAGACTGTAATTTGCTCAATTTTTGGAGTTCAACAGTAATTTTTATATCATCTTAAAGCTTAGAATGTGCTTGTTACAACTAGATACAATATAACTGTCTCATTAAAACTGTTCGGCTTGAACAACATAATATTTGAACAACGACTTGCAATAACATGAAAACAATTTTTGAACATGGATTTCTCGAAGTGTGGAAAAATTCACGAAAAGCGACCAGTTCAGGCTTCAAAAGAAGCGTCTTGCCGAGGGCTATTTTTTCCGAAATTGTTTAACGAGTAAAGAAGCTCAAGATTTTGAGAAAAACGTAAATTTGGTCCGATTTTCGTCAAAATTTTCAAGTTTGGACGCTTATTTCTCTCGAACTGAAAGTCAAGATGCAAAACCATGAAAAATGGCCCTCGGCAATTGTCTCAAAAATACATGTGTAAAGCCGTTTTTTAATTGGTTGCATGAGTTGAGAGAAATCCGTGTTCAAAACAATCTAGTTGCGATTTTCAAAATTTCACATTTTCGCTGTTGTGCGCCGGCAGAGATACCGCAGAGAGCTCTCATTTGGGCGTAAGATGTCCTTTAGGACCACAAATATGGACAATACTTGACCGACGGACCAGAGCTGTTGAAGCTGTCGAAATCTTGCAATATTTGATTTTTCGAAAAATGGCCGGTTTTGGACCTCGAAAATCAATTTTCGCTGTTATCTCTTAAACCTTAAGGTATATATCGAAGAAAACTCTCAAGAGCAAAGTTGTAGGTCTTGGTGAGAGGATTCGAATACTATAAGTTCATCCATGTAGGGTGGTCACAGTGCAAGTTATGGCGGAATAAAGCTAATTTCTCCAAAACTCACATTTTCTTTTCTTTTCTTTTCTTTTCTTTTCTAACATGTTTTACAGGGTAAATAATGTAATTGTAGCAAATTTGAATAAATTTCAATGACAGTTGCGCTTTTAAAGCCCAAAAATACACGAACCCGAACCAGCACCTTAAGTAAGGGACCGCGGGTTGGTTCGTGTTCCGCCAGGTGGGTGCTTGGTGGTGTGCAGCTAGCTTTCTTTCTTTAATTAAGTAAATGTTATTTTTGCTGTAAATGCTATAAGCGGTTCTTTGAGGTATATATATAAGGTATATATTTAAAAAGTTTAAAGAATCAGTTAGTTTGGTAATCGGGTCATTTGCCGTGAGAGGGGTACAGAAAATAGTACCCGTTATAGCTCTGGTTTATCCATGACTTTGTAAACGAAACGAAAACGATTAGGCTAAAACATCAGTATAGTATTAACAAAAAATGTGTTTACAAACTTTGGCCGTTTATGGCAGATTAGCGTTTGGAGGAAATCCAAATAATGAAATTTTTAGTGAATGAAATGAACAATAGCAATATATTTTTAGAGTCGTCAAGAACTCGAGATAAATCTGTAAAATCCGCAATTCCGGGTGTAATTTGCGGAAAATCTAAGTGTTTCAATTTTTCGTCAATTTGATTAATTCGTTAATTTAATTCTTATCCCAATCATAATTTGATTTTCAAGATCGAATAGAGCCTGCTCTAGCTGATTTTTGCTCTTACAGGCTTTTCACGGAAATGCACCCAATTTCCAAAACTTTGGGTGTTCAAAATTTCAGGATTTCAAAATTTTTTCCAATATCCACAAAATGTGTTTCATTCGAAAGCTCTTACCAGCTGAACACCGTTTACAAAAGTACGAATTCTTGAAAATGCACTCAATCCACGTAATATGCGAAAACCGGGTTTTCGGATTTTAAAAGTTTTTTGCAATACCTACAATATCTGAACATCTGAAAAGGCACCAAACTCCAAGAACTATAGTCTAGCAAACTTAAACTGGACCAAAAGAGTGAATTTTGTGAAGAGTTTATTATTCAAGTTAAGTATGACAATGTATATATTTTCTGAAAGCTCAGAAATCAGAGATCTCAAAAATTCTAAAACATTTTCAAATTTTCAAATTTGAAATTTCATAAATTTTGAAAACTGTGGGAAAAGAAAAAATAAAGGAAAAATAGTCGAGTTTGGTATCAAATGAAAGGTCTCGTTCAGGAGAACGCGAATATGTATCAATTAAGCGGATTTGGGGCGGCATGTGGTTCCAGCGGGCCCATATCCCGAAAAATAAAAGTTGCTCCGATAGCTACAAACTTGGACTCATTTGAAAGCTCTCATCACGGTGAGTAAAAGTTATAACTGGGTCATCGCTCAAAAATGCTGTCTGCGAAAGTTATCCCTCTTTAAACCTAAAAAATGGGCTGTTTGGGCACTTTTGGAGGGTTTAATCCAGGCTAGCGAAAGCTGTGAGCTGAATCAAGTCAAGCCACTGTGCTACATTATGCGTCTCATCATTATACATAAGCATGCAAAATTCAAGCTTTGGATCTTTACGCATGCGTAAGATAAGCTAATTTAAACTAACTTCAAAAGTGCCACCGTGTCGGTTCCTTTGAAGTTCGTTTAAATTAGCTTATCTTACGCATGCGTAAAGATCCAAAGCTTGAATTTTGCATGCTTATGTATAATAATGAGACGCATAATGTAGCACAGTGGCTTGACTTGATTCAGCTCACAGCTTTCGCTAGCCTGGATTAAACCCTCCAAAAGTGCCCAAACAGCCCATTTTTTAGGTTTAAAGAGGGATAACTTTCGCAGACAGCATTTTTGAGCGATGACCCAGTTATAACTTTTACTCACCGTGATGAGAGCTTTCAAATGAGTCCAAGTTTGTAGCTATCGGAGCAACTTTTATTTTTCGGGATATGGGCCCGCTGGAACCACATGCCGCCCCAAATCCGCTTAATTGATACATATTCGCGTTCTCCTGAACGAGACCTTTCATTTGATACCAAACTCGACTATTTTTCCTTTATTTTTTCTAGTTTTCAAAATTTATGAAATTTCAAATTTGAAAATTTGAAAATGTTTTAGAATTTTTGAAATCTCTGATTTCTGAGCTTTCAGAAAATATATACATTGTCATACTTAACTTGAATAATAAACTCTTCACAAAATTCACTCTTTTGGTCCAGTTTAAGTTTGCTAGACTATAAACTGCTAAGCATTAAGTTACATTAAGCGTTCGTTTTAAAAAAATAAGAATATTCTCAAGCCGATGCAACTCTGCAACCTGAATATTTTCGCCCGGGGATAATGAACCTGTTTTTCGGATTTTCAAAGTGTTTGCAATACCTACAAAATATCTGAACATCTGAAAAGGCACCAAACTCCAGGAATTCAGGCCAGTTAAACCCTAGCTGATGAGTTTTAGGCATTTCTGACATTACCATCGACGTTAAATTTTGACTAGAACGGAAATACAAAAACAAAAAAACAGAATTTAGCACGTTGCAATTTTGAACATCTGCAAAGAATTATAAGATTTAGCTGAGCGTGTATAACCATATCATAAATAATTAAATATTGTTTCAAGCTAAATTTAATTAAATTTAATTCTGCAAGCCCAGTACACAAATTAAATAGACTCGGGATGAACTAAAATTAAAATTGAGTTAAGCTAAAAGTTTCTGGGAGTACCACCAACTGTATTAAGGGAAGTTTTAATCCGAATTTGTAAATGGTCAAATAAAGTAGAGGAAACTTATAACTTAACTTTCTAAAATTCTGACTACTCCGTAGCACGTTAGTAGATGAGATCTCCCCAGGTTGGCTTTTAAGCTACGAAAGTTGTCTAGCTCATCAAGAGCTTTCAAATGATTCCCATATTGTAGGGTATTCCATAAAAATTTTGAAATCCGGAAAATCCTATTTTCGCGAATTCCAGGAATTGAGTACGTTTTCAAGAGTTTGTTCTACTGCAAGCGTTGTTCCGCAAATCCATTCAATGCTTTGAGATATGATATCAACCTTGGGCTTTTCGGAGAAAAATTTTAAAATCCGAAAATCTTAAAACTTTATGAACTTAATGAAACTTTTTTTGGACCATTCACACCAAACATTCAGTTGACGCTACAGAACTGTCATTATGTCAAGAAGGCGCACCTACTCGGAAGAATGTTTTAGATCAACTCAACGATTCAATGGCGTCCACTCGTCTGCCCGAGCCAAGATGTGCACTCTCTGATTCAGCAAGACTGCAAACAGTATCAGTGCAGTGCTACCATGAAAGCTCAAAACTGGAACTGGAACTATACCATTAGCAGCTATTTTAGTACACACCTGGGCTGCAAATCCGTCACCAGGGAACTGAAAAAAGTCATGCAACTGTCGGAAAGTGAACGAGAAGCAAAGTACAGAGAAATTCAGGAAATGTTGCGCACTCTACCTGATTGTGATATTCTACAGTTACCGACTGTAGATTTCAGTAATCCCTACTCTTTTCAGTTTTGTATTCAAGACCCCTTCACACACATTATGCCTTCATCTTGGTACGTGATTAATTTCAATTTTGTGTTCCAAGAGAACGTGGACAACCGGAAACGAATTTCCGAAGCCAAGGATTCGTTGATTGTTTCCGGATTTCGCCAGGGGAATTCGTTCCACATTATGAATGTTGGCATGGGGAGCGTTCAAAGTTTGGAGAATTTTATTGATGCGAAGGAAGAATACAGCGATTGCTACAAAACGATCGCACTGAAAAACAAGCTACCGGTTAACTTATACCTAAGCGTGGTATCTGGTGTTCAGAATTCCGAAGATTCTCAATCCATGACGGTGAAGTTGGAGAAAGGAGGGACCAAGAAAATAGTTCTCATTGGAGGACGACCATTAGATATTTTTGTTGGCTTGCACAGAGTTGAAGGTGTCGACGAATTCGAAGTATCGCCAGGATTTATAAAGGAACAGTTTTCTGGGAATGTAAGCCCTTTGTTTTTGATTTCTTGATCTGTTACTTCATGATACATGTTTAAAATCTTTCACTTATTTTGTACACTTCAAATAAACAAGACAACAATAGAATCCGTCTCCGCAAGATCTGTAATGACAGCTTAGCATGAAACAAAACATTTTTAAAAGAAAACTTTCATTTCAACTAATTTAATTTCTATTTTAGGCTAGAGATTATCCATGCGCCACCAAAGAAGACTTTGAAGGACTGGAGAACACAATTGTGGTTGACTGAGATGGAACCAGCACAGTATATTCCTGAATTACTGATGTTGGAGACAAACCTGAGCTGTTTGAACTAAGCAAACTTTGAAAGAAGCCGATTATAGCTAAGATTAAAAGATTAACTTGGGTATGGGTAGAGCTTTGGCTTAGCTAAAAAAGTTGCGGGTTCGATCCCCACCTCCTTCCCGAATTTTTCGGGTCGGAGGTTTGTTGTGACAATCTTAGTTTCGTTCGTTCTTTCATATGCTGCACTTCAACGGAGTTTTTGTTCGTTTATGGGAATCGGGTTCGGAATGCTTTACATATCTATCTGAGCAATTAAATATCAGTTTAATCATTCAAAGACACAGTTTTAAAATTTGGACGTCTGTATATATTTGGACGGTTTAAGCAAACGAGAAAAAGATGGTCAACAAACATTTCGGTTGAAATTATAGTAGTTTGACAGATGAGAGCGCTTCAGTAATTTAACAAAACCAGTTTAGGAGATTGCTTTATCCTCACGCTTTCTGGACCGATTTTGACGAAGCTCACTGAATGTTTCAAAAATGTGAATGAACGAAATCCGTGACTGTGGATTAGTGATCCAAGCTATTCCTTAATTCCTGGTTTTTATACCAGCCAGAATACATTAGAACTACTAATGTTATTGACTTTAGGCGAATCGATTCTAAAGTCTGACCAAAAAATCTTGGAACCGAACAGTCAGCACCAGTCCTGAGTTATCCTTTGAAGGTAGCCTATATAAAGTATATATTTTTAGAATCCTCAGGAGGAGGAGATTCCGATAAACTCATCATATCCGGTCTATATCCGGTTACCGGATACTAAATCGATAAAAACGCTTCAGATTCGGAAGAAAAATGCCAATTAATTCATACTCTAGTATATTGGTCCTTGGCTCAAAACATTTCCGAAAATCGGGTCACATCCGGTCCATGTCCGGTAACCGGATGCACAGGTCACAAAAACTGTACAGCAAGATGGGTAGATCGTACAGTTTCACTGATTGGATTTTTGGATTCCTCCGGTCGAAATTAGTCTGTATCCAAAATTTTGTCCGGTTTGGACCAAAATTGCGTGATCTATGGTCGTATCCGGTTCGCAAAAAACCGGAAAAAACGGTTTTTCCGGCCTGGTGCTCGGAATCGCGGATTAAAAATGTTCCCTTTGGGCACAATGAATGTTTGGGAGGCTACTTTCATTTTACCGGTGTCAAAGCAATCGAATATCCGGTCCATTTCCGGTTCTGAGCTTTGAAATATGAGATTTCACGGGCTATTATCTCAATATCCGGTTGGTCCGGAAGTCAAATTATTGCGTTAAAATTATATTTGGTCTATCCCTAACCAACACCAACCTCAAATTACTTCATATCTGCTGTGAATTTTGAATGGCAGCGTTTTAAAAATGGGTGATTTTTGTTTGTTTTGTCTAATTGTTAAACCGGACATGAGATTTGATCACATACGCTTAGCTTTGTCGCATGCAATATAACCTATTTTTGAACCATTTTTAAAACGCTGCCATTCAAAATTTACAGCAGATATGAAGTAATTTGAGGTTGGTATTGGTTAGGGATAGACCAAATATAATTTTAACGCAATAATTTGATTTCCGGGCCAACCGGATACTGAGATAATAGCACATGAAATCTCAAATTTCAAAGCTCAGAACCGGACATGGACCGGATATTCGATTGCTTTGACACCGGTAAAATGAAAGTAGCCTCCCAAACATTCATTGTGCCAAAGGGAACATTTTCAATCCGCGATTCCGAGCACCAGGCGGGAAAAACCGGTTTTTCCGGTTTTTTTGCGAACCGGATACGACCATAGATCACGCAATTTTGGTCCAAACCGGACAAAATTTTGGATACAGACTAATTTCGACCCGAGGAATCCAAAAATCCAATCAGCGAAACTGTACGACCTACCCATCTTGCTGTACAGTTTTTGTGACCTGTGCATCCGGTTACCGGACATGGACCGGATGTGACCCGATTTTCGGAAATGTTTTGAGCCAAGGACCAATATACTAGAGCATGAATTAATTAGCATTTTTCTTCCGAATCTGAAGCGTTTTTATCGATTTAGTATCCGATAACCGGATATAGACCGGATATGATGGGTTTATCGGAATCTCCTCCTCCTGAGGATTCTAAAAATATATACATTATATAGGCTACCTTCAAAGGATAACTCAGCACTAGTGCTGACTGTTCGGTTCCAAGATTTTTTGGTCAGACTTTAGAAACTTTGACCACCATCCGTGGCTGAATGCAAGCTTTTACCGGCACCCCCAAAGATATACTCATGCAGTGATTAACCACAAAGCTTTATTGGAAAACGTCTGGCAGGGGAAGTTTTCGGAAGAACTGTTCCGAAACAACTCCGCTCCAAATACGAGAAATGCGAAGATGATTCCGAAACCCCAAATGGCAAAAATAGATGAAGTATGGAAGAGGTTGAAAGCACTGTAGGTAATCTTCGATGTTGTATGTCTTTGCAGAGAAATGTAACGTCCGTACTTGGTGAAAATCCTTTCCATTATCCCAGTTTCCCTCAGCCAGACTATTCCACGATTCACTTTCGTTTGCAAATTTGTATTGTTTTTGGGCAGCAGAAACGATTTGTAGCTTCTTTGAGATGGATCAGACAAAGCAAAAAGTTTGTACTTGTGGGAGATTGCTTCATGAAAAAACGAAGAACTGTAGTAGCAATAAAATGTGTTTTTGTGTATCAACTGAAATATTTTTTCGATGTTGTTTTCAATCCTCGGAGGATGTTGCTCAAAACTGTGAACAATGCTTCTATATTCTTTGTTTCCTTGAATCAGAATATGCACATCTGTATAATTATCAGGAGCCATGTAACGAAATTTGGCGGTCAATCCAAGGGCAAAGTCACTGAGACTACTCCAAGGAAGAGAGTATTGATTCACAGTAACGAAAGTGTAAAATGTGGCCGATATTGTGATAAAAATAAAAGTATACCAAATCCGAAGCACCAATTTAGATAACAACATCCCGACTGACCGAGTAATGCTTCTTTCACTGAAATGCAAAACCAAATCATGGAAGGCACTCGTGGAAGGGAAACATGCTGCATTGTCACTATCGAAAGAATAAGGTGGAATCGTGTGCTATGTACTTGTTTGGAAAATCCTGCTGGAAGTGCAGTGTAGCCCAATCCAAGTTTACGAATGAGTGCAAAAACGGGTATTTGCGATTGAGTTCTTGAATTTTTCTCAAGCAGTTACTTAGTACTATGGTGAAAAAGATATGCTGTATGTTTTGAGATACTAAACTGCTGTTATCACTAAAACGACTTACAGCATTTTTTCGATAATAATGAACAGAACAATCACGAGCCAAACTTCCAGGGATGCTGACTTCCACCATTTCAGATATGTAGACCGTCCCTGTCTCCACACTGAGTTTAGATAAAAGTGCTTATACCCATAATGGATCCAATCAGACGAAGCCGCAACGCGGAGTCTATTCCCACTAGCAACAATCTGTGGCACTGTAAGATTTATGTATCCAGTTATCAGATCTTTCAAGAACCCATAAGCTACTCCATCAGATACCATGGCAATATGACCATCCGATGACACTTTGAATCTTAAACAAAAAAGGCTAACTTGAAATGCCTACATCTGTATAAGTCCACCCAGTCCTAAATCGGCATAAGGGACTGGTTCAAAAATGAAAGCGTATATACGTAATTTTTGATACGCTTTAATTGGAAACGTATATACGCTTTCTGATACGAATTTGTTGCCTAAAAGTATTCAAGCCTGAAGATTTTCAGTTCTTTTCTGTAAAAACTTCAACTTTCATTGTAAGCACGTGTGTCGGCAACAACTTACAAACAGCAGACTTAGCATACAGCCATAAAGTCTGCTTCCAGAAAGATTAGGAGAATACGGTTTAAAGGCGTATAAAGGAAACGCATATACGCTTTTACTGTGAAACATTTTTGAAGCAGTCCCTAAGTCCGGCGAACCTACCTAACCTCAACGGGTCTCAATGAGTCTTCAGACCATCCTCGTAGCATTGCTAGTTTAAAACTGCAGTACTTGTAGTGGTACTGTACGCCGTTACTGTAGTAGCTGTCTGCATGTCTCATAAGCATGAGCTCGATAGTCCAATTACCAAGAAATGTCATCAAAGATCGCATACGAGGTCAGCTGCAGCGCGTTTGACATAGCGCAGGTCGGAAGGCCTGTACCGGTCAGGTAGCGGTTGTTAAGAAGACCACTACAGTTGAGAAGTGGTTAACACTGTGGAGAAATACTCTAGCCTAGCCTAAAAATGGTTGCTGTTTTGTATAACGCTCAATCAAAATTGAAATTCTGCCTAAGCTTTGGCTTAGCATAATCAATGTTTTGAGTTGGATAAAAGTTCATTTCTTAGGTTGGGCGTAAAACGGGTAGGTCGTGAAGAATCCCCCCACCCAAGTTCGTAGTTTCTGTACAGTTTGTATTGCCATAGCCGATTTCTGTTTATTGTCCGACTTGTATTCGAATTTATATTTTGTGCGGAAATTTGTCTTTCTATTCAGTTACTTTCAAGTAAAGCGCATGCTGAAGCCTAGTCTGATATAGCGCGCGTAGGTTAGGGAGAAGTCGCATCACACAGTGGCTTAACAATCTTCAGGACAAGTTAGTTTGTTCTCAAATATACAGGCGAGGTACACCATGAATTCTACAAATTGGCGACCGTGGCGGTAGATGCCATATTTTCCCCCTCCAGTTTCCCCCGACACTGAAAATTCCCAAGTGCAATGTTAGGCGGGTCTGGAATGGTAGTCAATTCAGCTGAACCGCATGCCTCTTCGGTTCAAGTCTCTGTTGAAACCTCGAATTCGATGCTTTAGAAACTTTTATCCTTTGCTTTGTAACACTTCTACCAGGGCTGGTGGACCACGAAGAAACTGACGGCAAGCCCAAGACAGGAGGCGTCAGGCATCCGCGTCGTACCCACGAAACCAGGACCTAGAGAGAGAAGGGAAGATGGAGGTTCAGCTTTTCACTTACCAGTAAAAGTAAAAAATTGGTCCAGCCGGGGATCGAAACCGCGGCCCTTCTGATCTCGAGACAGACATGCTACCACTACATCACAGAACCATCATTTACCATATTTGGCTTTATCGGTCAGGATATCTATTTATTTCATAGTTTATCTTTGGCAGATAATAGGAACCGTAACTTTCCCGAGGAAGTTTTGTAACGGCCTTCGTTTGGCTGCGTAATCAGATGGTATCAAGTAATCAGTCAGTTTGAATGTGATAAGTGAACAAAAGTTACCTCGCTTTGTAACCAAGAAATTCAGCAATCATCATGGCAATTTCTGCGCTAAATCCTGGATATTTCGTGCAATCTTTAGAAGTAATTTCGTTAAATACACAACTGCGAACGTCAAATGGCGTAGAGTACGCTCCAAAAACCAAATGTTCCATAATTCTCTATAGCGCTCGAATCCAGAACCAATCTATAGATATTTGAAATAATAAATAATTTCAAAATTGATGGGGTTCTTTTATTTTCCTACACCTACGTTCTCTTTTCTTCATCAGAGTTAATGTATCCAAACTTGAATAATATCTTTCACCTGAGTTAGAAAAATTGGATTGCGTTGAGAAAACCATTTTGCGGCCGACGCAACTCTGCAACTAAAACATATTTGCCCAGGGATAGCAAAGTTGCGATAGCTGGTAGTATCTCGCTCAACAAGCGCTGATGGCTTCAGTTACTAATGTGTGGAAACATCAGCTTCAAGAGACGAATCACAAGTCAGACAATTATGTAATTATCTGTAATACTTAGTTACCGCATATCGTTGGTAGCGATCAGTCGCCTGCAGACCTGATTGTGCTTCATTGTTATGCTTTATTGGTATGTCTATTCTTCTTATTAACTTCTGTAAGTTCTCCGTTAAAATATGGCGCCTCTTATCTTTTATTAGTGTAGGATTAGTGATGTTTCAGCACCTGAAACTGAAACTGAAAAGATTTTCAGTCAGCACATATTTGAGTTTCAGCACCTTAAACTGAAACTGAAACTGAAAATAGTAGAGCTCGACGCCTGAAACTGAAGCTGAAAATGTGAAAAATCGATGACTGAAACTGAAATTATTTAAAATTTAATTCTAATTTTAATTTCAATTTTAATTTAAAAAATATAATTTAATTTAACCGAAATTCTGAAGGAAACAGACCTGAAGCTGAAACTGAAATAATTTCAGTCGACCATTGAATCTGAAAATAATTTCAGCTCTTGCTAGGCCTGAAAGTATCGATCGATTTAGGTCTACGCTTAGACTGAAAATTGTAATTTGAGACAACGCTTAGCCTGAAACTTGTAGTTTCAGACTAAAGGCCAGTTTACACCACCAAACTTTCGCCAAACCAAACCTTGGCCAAACTCAAGTTTGGTGCAAAAAGTTTGGCAAACTTTGTGTTTACACTACCAAACTTCGTTTGACCAAACTTTCTCCAAACGTTCACCAAACTTTAGGAGGGAACCAATGAAATTAAAGAGAATATGAGCGCCAACTTAAACTTATTTGAACAGTTTCTTCCAGATTGTCGATATTAAAATGGTTCTTTCATAGGTGGCCTGAGTTTTGAGGCTTCCCATTCACAGATGTTTTTCTGGTAATTTTAAAGCAAATTGTAAACGATTGGAACATTAAAAGGTTTAATTAACATTGGTTCTATTGACTGGTAAAAGTGACAGTCAAGTGGCAAAATATAAACTTGGCCCTAGCAAAATTTTAGTACAATACTTCCTTTTTCTAATTTTTAATAGTTCTTATTCAATTTTCCATTCAATATTTCCAATTCTGCTTTCCAATGCATTACATACTTTAATTCTGAAGACTGGAAACCGTCTTTTTAAATCCCTCGGAAACAACACAAATAAATAGTACAAAAACAAAAAAGGTGACGAAGGGCGGAAACAAATGCATTAAGAATATCTATGCAAGTGTATATACATAGCCCAGACACAGGCATGTGACTTTTTGGTGGATTCTTATTGGTCAGTTTCACCAAACGTTTGGTGAAATTTGCTATGGGACCAAACTTAGTTTGGCAGTTTGGTGGTAGTTTGGTGGACGTTTGGTGTACGTTTACACCATCAAACTTCCACCAAACTTTTGCCAAACTTGAGTTTGGTCAAGGTTTGGTTTGGCGAAAGTTTGGTGGTGTAAACTGGCCTTAAGCTTAGCCTGAAAATACCATTTTCAGATGATGTGTCGTCTGAAATTATTATCAGTTCGAACATATGCACTTGAAACATTGTAAACAATACTGCAAGCAATATGCTGTTGTACTGTATGCACCACAAAATGTACAGTATCTAGGGTGGAGGGAAGTTGAAATGGATGAAGGCGGTCGCAGAGAACGTAAACGATTTTCTACAGTTTCTCAAAGCGCGGGCCGAACACGTGCACAGGCAGATATTGTTCATGGACGGCGTTGACACGCACGACATAGGCTGCTTGTTCCCCGTTCATTATAAGTTGACGGAACCGCCCAAGAACTTCTACCAAAAAGCGACGATTAGCGACATACGAAATGGTCGCACCTCTTTCAGTGAGAGGAGATATCACACTTAGAATATGATATCTGTTATACTGCT
>JASAND010025381.1:0-22619 GCA_030248195.1 Trissonchulus latispiculum
AAACCCAGACATAATTGCGTATTAACTGTTTGCGTTACATGGTTTTTTCGAGTAGTAGTTACTGCTAATGTAACAGTTCGAAGCGGGTAGCTGCATTGCTACTTGTAAATCTCAAGCTTAGTACTTACTCCGTTAAATCATAGTTTTCAAATTTCATTAGATTTTGGGTATTAGATATTATTGAGAACTCTAGTTTACTAATGTGATTGTGGTTACATTAAATTTCAGAAAATAAATAAAAATAACAAAAATAAAATTCACCTGAGCTGAGATTTTTCTGACGCTTGAGAAAAGTTTGTTTTTGTACTGAACTGACTGTATTTGTTTTGTTATGTATATTTTGTTATGCGTTACGGGAAATATTATTGCCAAAATCTATGTAGTCTGCTAACTGTCATAGTCGAACATATCGTGCGTTCTTCTTACGTTACCGCATAATTCGATTTTGCTTTAATGAACAGAGTATAATATTTGAATAGTAAACATTTTTGTTAACGTTTAATAAAAGGGCAGTTGCTAGTTCCTTAGGCGTCTTTCGATTAAATGTGTGAGTTGCCGGTACGAGTTCTGTAACGCTTCTGCAGTAAATGAAATGTGCTGGCTGGATATAGTCATACGGGGTGCAAGGTCAGCAAAGTTTGCGAAAACGTGATGGCAGACCCAGCTGCAGCTAGCCTACCACACAAAATATCGCGCAAATGTTAGTCGGAGTCGTAAGACGTTTAAGTCTTCAAGGCTGACAACATGATACAACCGTAACTAAACTCAAACTAGTTTCAGATCAAGTAACTTACCAAACGGTTTGAATTCCTGAAATATTGCTATGGAAAATGAGACTTGGGTCTTGGTGGCAGTGGCGGGCCGCTCGTTTGCAATCTTGGGGACCGAACCGGGATTGCGTCCAAAAATCCGGGCATCGACCCAGGCACTGTAAAGTGGAAATGTTCTGAAATTGATAATCAAACAAATCGACTCCTGAAACTGAAACAGAAATCCCTGCCAGCGGGGCCTGAAGCTTATTCCACCCTGAAACTGAACTAGACACTTGGACCATATTCGCGGATGAGTTAAGCGGAGTTAGACTTGATTTCAGTATAATCTTTCCTTGAAAGAGTTAAGAGAGAAATCCAAGCATGACTGGAGTTAAAAGAGTTAATTTAAGCTCTGCTCTGTTCTTTCACGAAAAAGCCCTAAGTATATGCACCGGCTGAATTGCCAGTAGTGTAAAGTAATTTGTGAAGGGTGTATCACACGGGCTAGTTGAGTTTACCGCGTTTTCCTTCAAGACAGCGGGACAGTGTGCGTTTTCTCCAAGGTCTGGATTTTTTGGTCAAATCTGACTAATTGTTGACTTGTGTTAGGAAATAACCGACAAGCTGTGTAGTTGCCTAGTGTGCAAGTTGGAAAAGTGGCAAAGATCAAAGGATTTTCAAAATCGAAAAAATGAATAGGTAACTATCCCAATTCTTACCGAAATGAGCTGATATTTGGGACATGGGTTAATTTTTCCACCAAGGGGCTAGTTCCTGGCATGGCATCTACTGAGTTCTCTAAACCGAAAAATCGGCTTCTTTTGATGAATTTTATTTTTTCAAATTTCTTTTTCAACCGAAGGAAAGTTCACGCCATGACGGTTCAGAAAATTACTGCTGCAGCAAAACGTACCGCTAAGTCAGTATAAACAAAACAATTTCGCTCCCTACATTTTTTGGTCAGACTATAGTTGGATATTTGAGCTGTTTCTTGTCCATCCCACCACACCTCTTTCCTTCTGCAATTTGCACCAAGTTTCAGACATACGTGCACCTCTTGTCAAACATGTATGGAAACAAATTTGAAGATTTTCTCGGCTCATCAAAAACAAACTGCGAATTCTGTCATTAAAACTTGTCTGGTACTGATCATAGCGATATAAGGGCCGCATGGTGATTCTTCCGTATACTTAAGCGATTCTTCTGCAAAAATTCTTCCGTATACTTCTGCAAAACTTAAGCGATTGAGTTCAAATTTGGCACGAGTGCATTTTAACATATTTCTGTAGGTATATGATAAAGTTTAAAATAATTTGAATTTTTATGTTTATAAGGGATAGTGATTTTTTAGGCACTGAAACTGAAACTATTTTGGGAGGAGACCTAAACTGAAACTAGATTGGGCAGATACCTGAAACGAAACTAAAGTCTGACCAAAAAGTCTTGGAACCGAAATGTGAGCAGCTGTCCTGAGTTATCACTTGAAGGTAGCCTATATAATGTATATATTTTTAGAATCCTCAGGAACCCGAGATTTCGAAAATCCGGAAACTACAAATTTTTGCTCGTAGAAGGTTTTCACGAAATTGCGCCCGATTTCCGGAATTGCGGGATTTCAAATTTTCCGAATTTTACAAATTTTATCCAAGACAGACAAGATGGGTATCATTCGAAAGCTCTCATCGAGCTGAACAACTTTTGTAATAGAACGAACTCTTGAAAATGCACTCAATTCCCGGAATTTACGAAAACCGAATTTTCCGGATTTTAGAAATTTTCTCCAGTACCCCTCAATATGGGTATCAGTCGAAAGCTCTTGATGAGCTGAGCGAAGTTTCTAATAGAGCCAGCTCGCAGAAATGCGCACACTTCTCGGAATTCAACAAAAACTTCTAAGCTAGAGTGAAATCCGGAATTTGTGAAATCCGAGAATTCGGTGCATTTTTGGACATTGGTTCTAATACAAGATTTGTTCAGCTCATCAAGAGCTTTCGAATGATGTCCATATTGTAGGTATTGGAGAATTTTTTTTAAATCCTGAAAATTTCGGGAATCAGGGTTGGGTTTTTTCCGGAAAAAATTATTGCGGAAAAAAACTAGTTTTTTTCCAATTTTTTCCGGTTTTTTTCCGATATCACCAAAGGTTTCAAACTGTTTCTGGAGTGCCAAAATTGAGCGAATTTTAATGAATTTAAGTTTTTAAACGTATTTTCATGCGATAAACCATAAATACAGGCGATTTTAAAGAATGTCTAGATTTTTTCGGAAAAATTTAAAAATTTTCCCAAAACTTCCAGTTTTCCTGCTAATTTTTCAAAAATGTTTCAACTTATCGGAAAAAAACTCGCGAGTATTTTTCCGAAGCCTTCGGAAAAAAACGGAAAAAAACCGTTTTTTCCGGTAGTTTTTTTCCCGTGCCCATCCCTGTCGGGAGTTGAGTGCATTTTCACGAGTTTGTTCTATTACAAAAGTTGTTCAGCCCGATAAGAGCTTTCGAATGATATCCATCTTGTGGGTATTGGAGAAAAGTTTTAAAATCTGGCAATTTTGAAAACCTGGAAGTCTGCAAATTGGGTGCATTTTCGTGAAAAGCTTCTAAGAGCAGAAAAATGTGTGTGTAGCGGGACCAGCTCTATGCGACTGTCAAAACAAAATTTAGATTCTTATAAAAATTGGGCGAAAAACTAAAATTTTTAAATTTTCCGTGAATGAAATCCGGAATTGCGTATTTTTCCGTATTTTCGAAATCTCGGGTTCCTGAGGATTCTAAAAATATATACACTATATAGGCTACCTTCAAATGATAACTAAGGACAGCCGCTCACATTTCGGTTCCAAGATTTTTTGGTCAGACTTTAGTTTCAGTCTTTTCTCAAAACATGAATATTTGAAGTTTTAAAGCTGTTTTTTGTTAATACTGTGCAGTGGAAGTATAAATAATCATAAATTTATGCATTATGTCATGTCTTAAGGCTAGAATCTGCAGTTTTTCGAATGAACTGCAACTGAAACTCCGATTGAAACTAAAACTGAAACTGAAACTATTTTGGGAGGAGGCGTGAAACTGAAACTGAAACTAAAATCCGTTACTGAAACAACACTATTAAGGTAGGACCAAGGGGAACCGAAAAATTTGTCTCGGATTTCACTGAAAAGTTGTATATATATGAGTTTTCAGGGTCGCTGAACACGCGTCTGAAAACTAGTTTTCGATCTAGCTTTTCGTTAGTTAGCTGAAAGTTAAGCTTATATCTTTAGCTAATACTGAGCTAATGAAAACCTGGATCGAAAAACGGTTTTTAGATTCGTGCTCGGCGACCCTGGAAGCCCCCGTACGCAACTTTTCAGATAAATCGGAAACAAAAAGTTTTCGGTTTTCCTTGGTCTCCCCTTAAAAATGTAATTTGTTTAAGATGTTAAATTCTTATCACTGATCGATCAGAAATGTGTTAAAATGCACCCATGCCAAATTTGAGCTCAATCGGTTAAGTTTTGCGAATTTTAGACACAGGTGTGCGTATACGGAAGAATCACCGGGCCACATGTGTCAATTTTCAGCGGTGAAGTTTGTCATTCATTGGTGAAATTTACACTATCAAGTATCACGGAATCCATTTCGAAACGGGAGAGGTCTGATATAAAAAATCGGAATTCAATTATATATTTGGAAAAATTCAATATTTTTACACTTAAACTAATAATTTGTTTTTGTACCCCGAAAGGGTGGGGGTCCCTTTGACTCCTCCATTGACAGGTTCTTGTCTAGCGTGGTTTTCCGAATTTTATGGGGGCGTCTTTGTGGGTGTGGGCTTAAACTCCCTCCATGTGCGCTGTAGTAGAGTGCTGCTGAAGTACAGCAAGGCCTAGGCGGCGACTAGATTCTCTATTCTGCACCAGAAAACGTATCTCAATCGTTTTAGGAACTCACTTCCTATTCTGCGCCATAAAGCTGGTTTCATTTATTTTAGGCGCTGCCTAAAAGTCAATCTCTACTCGGTACCTCCGTACGTACTGACTGGCATTTTTCCGCCTTAGCCGTTTTTCTTAATTCTCCCCAATTTGGCAGCGACCGTTAATGCCAGTTAACATAGGGTCGGATCTTGTCCTAAGAATATTCTGAGTGAGCTTGTACCTTGAACCAAATTTTCGAGGGGGGCTTGTACCATAAGCATAAATTAACGCTAATGGTAATATGAATGCAAAATTTTTGAAGAATTTACAGAAAATTGCCAATTTTTACAAAAAATTCAAAATTTTGATGGATTTTTGGAAAAAATTGAAAATTGTTTGGGAATTTTGGTGCGAAAACCTATTTTCCGGGCAATTTCTGCGTACCCCTTGCCAAATTTTGCTTTATGCCTTGCCTCTGACGGCTGAAGGGCTTGTGCCTTGTCCGGGTTTGGGGGGGGAGGCTTGGACCCCCCATACCCCCCGCGTTCACACATGGAGTGCATTTTTGCAACACTGCCATATATAAATACCCATGGATTGATTTTTGTTTACGCATTTTAGGACTTCACTTTAACCTATAGTGCATCCCCAAGATGGAGAATCAGACGAAATCAGGTGGGAATAGTAGTGGGAGTACGACGCAAATTGATCCTGAAGAGGATCCCTACGCGGACCTCAGACGAGATCTCCAGTCGGTGAAGCACGCGTGTCAGTGCGAGACCAGGGTCTGTCCACGTCTCTCCTGTAACGCGGTCAGACGACTCATCTCTCATGCCGCCAAGCCGTGTCAGGGACGCGACGAGGACGACTCCTGCGACATCTGTCATCGACTGCTGGTCCTCGCCTGCTATCATGTCGTCCATGAGGACTGTCAGAACGACCGGTGCTCGATACCCTTCTGTCAGTTCACTCGTCTGGTACAGCAGGCTCGGAAGAGGCTGCGCACGGGCCCGTAAGTAGGAGTAGGAGCAATAGTTTTAAGGCCGAAATCTCGGCAGGGCGGGGTCCCACTTACCATTGTTCAGCATGTGTTTATATACATTTGAACTAAAACGCATCTGATTGGCTAATCGCCTACCTTATGTCAAGTTTACGGGTATAAGCGGACACCCTCCCCCGAGATTTCGGGGGGGGGGTCCCGCTTAGCGTTGTTAAGCGTGTGTTTATATGCAGTCGAACTGAAACGCATCTGATTACTCATCCTCATCTTGGTATTATAAACTCTTGGTAGGAGGAATGCCCTCTGGCTTATTCTAACCCGGGATGTGGGGGGGGGGTAGTGCAAGGAGCCCCCCCCCTCCGATAATTTGCAAGTAACCCTAAATTCCTTCATATCCCCAAAAATTGCCAAAAACTTTCCAGAAATTTATTCCGGCTTCGCCGGATTTTTAACGTGATTTTGGCTGTTTTTGCTTAAAAATCTCTTAAAATTAGTCATTTTTAGCAATTTTTGGCAATTCTTACACAAAGAACGTAAAAATTTGCAATTGTTTTCAAAAATATGCCCCTAGGGTTTTGGTGAGCCATGGTGACAACTTTGAATCCCCTTCTAAATTTTGGCCTAGAAATAAGCCAGGCACTTATACAATGCTGATACTTTTCAGGACTAACCTAGTCGTAATGATAACGTATATAAATTTGCACGACGTTATTAAATTACTCCAATACGAACGTGTTATACATAGAACAGGATCTTATGGCATTAAGCATTAAGGTTCGCTTTTTTCCAGGAAAAAGTAAGTACGGCCCTCCGGAAAAACAGATCAAACCTTTTCGGATGCCCAATCCTGTATGGTATTCGGTTTCAACTTATTTTTCTATTTCACAATCCTGTTGTTGTTGTTGTTGTTGTTGCTTCCGGCCACCTGACGATCGTCAATCGGCCCGGACCGCCTCCCGCGGAGGCAGGAGTCGGCCGCAGCCCCAAAGATAGGCAATCACCGCTCTGGGGTTTTCCCAAAGGACTTCCAGGGAGGGGTTAGTACCAAGGTGGAGAAGCCGGGGAAGGTCCCCCTGCGGGCACTCTAAGATTGCGTGTCTCAGAGAGTCCTCCGTGCCCGGGAAGTGGGAACAGAAGGGGTCATTTCTTGCACCTATCCTGTGCAAGAACCAATTTAGCAGAGGGGAAAACCCTCCGACCCGCAATTGGGATAGGATGGAGCGCTCGGCACGGCCCAGGCCGAGCTCCCTGGAGGGAGTGGACCTGGGGATGGCGGGAAGACCAATTCCGTCTGAGAGGAGACTGGCCTCCCAGGACGCTGAGAGTTCCCTTGAAAGGTGGGATTTTGCAGCACGAAAGTCTATGGGGACAGTTGTTTGGTCGAGAGTGGTTCCAATGTTCGCCAGATAATCAGCTTTGTCGTTGCCCGGAATGTTCGAATGTCCGGGAATCCAGAAGATTTCGAGTCGGCGGGGTTGAGTGGCTAGGATCTGGGCGAGCAGGGACCAGATTCTGCCCTCCTTCGACCCAGTAGCTTTCACCGGGCCAGATTGAAGCTTCCTCACGGCAGATTGCGAGTCTGAGAAGAGCCTGATGACTTGATCACTGGGGGTCGCTACGTTGAGGGTCCATTCTAGCGCGAGTTCCAGTGCATGCAGTTCCGCGTCGTAGCTGGACGCAAGTTTGCCAGCTGGGTCCACAATGTTCCTGGTGCGATTTAGGCGTCGGTGTTGGACGAAGACTCCGCTACCTCCACACATAGTGCCTGATACCGCAGATCCGTCGGTATAGGCTTCTATGTCAGGAGGGGGCAGAGAGTTCAGGAGACGCAGGGTGGCTGAGCTTCTGTGATCAACAGTATCAGATCTGGAAACAGAGGAAGCCAGATCGTTGCTGATGATTAGGCCGGGAGGTGTGCACCAGGGCGGAAGGGGGCCAACTGGGGCCAACTTCTCCTTTTGGATATTTGAGAGACCCGCAGATTGAGAGAGAGCTCGCCCGACTTCTCTCCACGAAGCCTGTGAGGTAAGTCTCTGCCTGATAGGTTCTTGGAAGGAGTCAGCTGTTGGGTTGGAGTCGGGGAGGCATTGGCATCGTTGGTAGGCAGTTGCCGTGAGGAGTTTCGCTCTGGTGGAGAGAGGGCTAAGCCGGCTTCCTTCAGGGTGAGTTCGGCAGGAGATCCGCCTGGGCATCCGGTGATGGCGCGTGCAGCTTCATTTTGGACCACTTGAAGTTTCTGCAGATTGCTAGGTGCCGTTGTGGCCATCCAGGCAGCACCGCAGTACTCCAAAGCTGACGCGATGTAGGCCAGATAAATGAGGCGGAGATCTTCCTTGCTGCAGCCCCATTTCGTTCCAGAGAGTGACCGCAGGATGTTGTTTCGCTTCCGGTACTTGGAAATGAGCTGATCAATGTGGGCTCGGAATGATAGCGTTGGGTCAAACTTTACACCCAGGAAGGTTGGATGCTTGTTGACCGGGATGCGCTGACCTCCAAGGGTTAGGTTTGGTTGGAAGTTCTGTTCCTTGTTCCATGTTGTAAAAACAGAGCATTCACATTTCTGAACATTGATCACCATTTTATTTTCCGTAGCCCAGGCAGCGATCGCATGCAGAGCAGTCTGGATCTTCGCCTCTGCGTTGGCGATTTTAGCGTCCCTGGCCCAGATGGCTACATCGTCGGCAAAGAGAGAGATCTCCACGCCATCTGGGATGACGCTAGCTAGGGAGTTGATGAAGATATGAAACAAGGTTGGTGATAAAACGCAGCCTTGGGGGACACCACAGGCGAACCGCCTGAACCGGCTGCTGGCGCCTTCGCATTCAACTTTATACAGTCGATCAGAGAGGAAAGCCCGTGTCCAGTTTACCAGGCAAAGAGGGATACCGGCGTCGATCATGGCCCGAAACAAGCCGTAATGCCAGACCCTGTCGAAGGCTCTAGAAAAATCAATAAGAGCCATGACAGATCTGAGGGGTGGCTTCTTAGAGTTGAATCCGTCACTGATGGATTGCGTGATGCGGAGGACCTGATCCTGGGGGGATCGCAGGGATCGGAAGCCAGCTTGGAAGCGAGAGATCACCTCATTTGATTCCAGGATATATGACAGCCGTTGCAGGAGCAGTCGCTCCATTACCTTGGCTAGGCAGGAGGTGAGCGCTATAGGGCGATAGCTGGCGATTTGGGATGGATCTTTGCCTGGCTTTGGGATAGGTATAATCTTCGCCAGTTTCCAGGATTTTGGACAGCTTGCCTCGCGTAGGGAGCGGTTGCACAGACAGAGAAGGAGAGACTTGGCTTTGGGCGTCAGGTGGCGGAGGCTCACATTTCTGACCCCATCAATGCCCGGAGCAGCAGTGGCTTTAAGGCGTTGTAGGGCTAGCTCCAGTTCTCCAGCGGTGAAGTCAGAGCATGGGCCAGCATCTGCAGATTGGTGGCAGCAACCAGAGTTTAGTTGATTTTTGGTTCCATTTTTGAGGGGCCTATCAGTCTTCTCCGTCTTCAGTGCGGCCACTTTAGCGTATTCTCTGATGAAAGCGTCAGCTTTCTTCTGGGGATTGGCCAGGGTCTTTCCGTTTCTGTGCAGGCAGGCGCCCGTAGCGGCTGTCCGGGCTTTGCCACTGATGTCTTTCACTGTGCGCCAGACTTCTGAAGGGTCCGTTCTGGAGTTGAGTTTGGAGACATAGGAAATCCAGTGGTTCCGCTTTGCAGTGGCAATGACCTGCCTTGCGTTTCGGCAGGCAGATCTCCAGTCTTCCAGCCTTGCTGGGTCATTTCGGACTTGGGCAGCAATGGACTCTCTGTGCCTGATAGCTTCCTCCGCCTCTGCGTTCCACCATGGAACAGGCCTTCTGGAGTCGCCCCAGGGGGCGCAGGAGGCCTGGGCTTCGTTTACAGCAGCAACAAAGGCATTTGTGAGGCGGTCGAGACGGATGGTGGTGTCGGGGCAGTATTCTTCAATTTTTTCGTCCAAGACAGTTTCGAACTTCTTCCAGTCCGACTTCGCCAGGCGGATTCGTTTCACTTTCCTAGAAGGTCTAGGACCGGCTGCTGCCACGGAGATCCAAATGGGGTGGTGGTCAGAGTCCTTTGGGGAATTGTCCACAGACCATGATAGGGCGCGGATGAGAGATACGTGTATTGCCGACAAGTCCGGCGCGGAGCCATTTCCAGTTATAGGGTTGGTTCTGGTTCTGCTGCCGTCATTGATAGAGATGTAGTTGTTTTGGTCCATCCAGTTTTCCAGTTTTTCACCAATGGAGTCAGGTCTGTTCACAGAGGAGTCCCAGAGGGGACTATGGCCGTTTACATCTCCAAGCACCAGTCCGCCCCGACTGGCAGGCAGTCCGGCAGGGTCGAAGGTTTGTACCCTGGCATCGTTTGGACTGGACACAATGGGGGGCACATACACATTCGTGATGGTGAGTTCTCTGCCTTCAAAGATTTTGGCTGTTATCAGTTCTGTGGTGACGTCATTTGAAGGCAGACGAGGGGTGATATCGTGTTGGATGCCGTTCTTAATTAGGGTGGCCACACCACCGCCAATTTTGCCGCCAGCGGCTTGGCGGTTTCTTCGGACTTGGCGATCGGATCTGTAGACGGTGTACCCACTGACTGAGAAGGCTCTTTCAGGTTGCAGATGGGTCTCCTGGAGAACTGCCACGTCAATGTTTCCTGAGTGTAGCATTCTCTCCAGTTCGGCCTTTTTGCTTGTGCTCAGACCATTTGTATTCCACTGGAGAATACGAAGAGGCCTAGGTTGGCCACTGGATTTGCTCGGGTTCTTTCGAGCATTGGCGGTCGACTGGGTGTTGGCAGGATTTGTATGGACGCTATGCGGTGCCGGCTGAGTAGGCAAGGGAGGAAGGCCACTGGCGGTAGATGGGCCGGCAGCAGACGGTACGGACGGTACGGGGAGTGCTGGATTATTGGCCAGAGGGTGGGGAGGGGGGAGGGAAGGGGAGCAGGCAGGGCAGAGCCATCCACTAGCGTGCTCTTGCAGTAGCTGACTAACTGACATTTTCAGGCACTTGCGATGGAACCAAGTATCGCAGGCGCCGCAGGACATAGAATAGTCTCTCCGGTTGACTTTCGTGCCGCAGGTGCCGCAGGGATAGGTGACGGGACCTGGACCTGGACCGGGGTTCTCCTCGATATCACCCGCCAGAATTAAAAGCCGGCGCCAGAAGGCGGGATGACCTGGGCCGGCATCAAAAAACCCCACAGGCCCCGGGGACTTCCTCGGGACAACCATAGGGAAACTGCCTCCTTTGAGGAGGGAAGAGAGAAACGTTGCCGTTTCGCATCCCAGGGCGGGTTTCCAGAGGAATATACTGGGGGGAATATCCAGGGGCCTCTCTGCGATACTCGTATGGATTTTACTTGCTGTTCTTGTTATACGAAAATTTTTTATATATGTATTTTTAAACGAAGTAACTTCTTTGTATTTAGTGGTCCGGCCAGCAAGCGTAGCCGTATGGATAGCTTGGTTCCTTCTGAACTTTATGCGGGAATATTTGAATATCGTAAGTTCTTTTTGCTTCTGTCTGTGCAAGGGCGTGATAAATATTATTGCACTTTTAAAAATCTGTATCATACGCGACCCCATTTTTACGAATTACGAATTTTTACGAGTACGAATTTTCGTTGTCATTTTTTGCTGTTTCAGCGGCCTTTCCGGACGACCTAAAGTGTGACCATTGCCAGGAGCGATTCACTTCCTTCAACGACTTTCTGCAGCATTGCACTCAGCGTTGTCATTCTGTTGAGGATGAAATGATGACTAAATCGGGGAGTTCCGGAACCGGAAAAACCGGAAAACGGGCGGATAGATTGGAAAACCCTAAAACAAAAACCCGTGTCCGTTTGGTACGTCTAGACCATCCTACTTTTTTGTTTTCTAAGGATTTTGAAATTGCGCTAACTGGGATCGTGCAGCACTCTAGCTTCTTGTCATGTGGCATTGTCATGTCAGTAAGTGAAATACTAAAGCACACTGGCATTTTTAGTGGGGGGGGGGGTGGGGGCCCCCACTTGTCGGTTCCCCCTCCCCCCCATCCACTTATATATAAGTTCATTTTCAGCTTAAAAACAGAGATTTTTTCATTTTTTCCTTAAATTGCTAATTTTTCGCTAAACATTTAGGCTTGCGTATACATTTGGCTCCCCCCCCCCCCCCACTTTTCGGAAGCCCCCCCCCCACTTTCAAAACCCAAAAAACTGCCAGTATATATGTCGTGGTTAGATAGACAAGTTGGTTAGATGGACATCTAACCACTCAAGTTGGTTAGATAGACATCTAACCGGTTAGATTGTAAAGTCAGCGTAGTTTTACAATCTAACCGGTTAGATAGACAAATTTCACTATCTAACCAACTGTTTTGGTTAGATGGCCATCTAACCAATGCAGTTCTGGTTAGATTGTAAATGCGAATGTTTAAGTGTCTTGGAAAGTATTTTTATGACCAAATGGGCTAGTTTTATTGTATCATTAAACAGGACTACTGTAATTGTATGATACTGTTTATTGTACTGTTATTTGATCCGCAAATGTTATTTTTTTCAAATGTCAAATTTTCAAGTAGACATTAAGATAGACATATTATATTTTCAAAGTTTTAAAAGTTAAACATGTTTATGTATCACATAGAAGATTGGAAATATTTTGTCAACACATAGCATATTTTGATAACATTTGCGGATCAAATATACAGTACAATAAACAGTATCATACAATTACAGTAGTCCTGTTTAATGATACAATAAAACTAGCCCATTTGGTCATAAAAATACTTTCCAAGACACTTAAACATTCGCATTTACAATCTAACCAGAACTGCATTGGTTAGATGGCCATCTAACCAAAACAGTTGGTTAGATAGTGAAATTTGTCTATCTAACCGGTTAGATTGTAAAACTACGCTGACTTTACAATCTAACCGGTTAGATGTCTATCTAACCAACTTGAGTGGTTAGATGTCCATCTAACCAACTTGTCTATCTAACCACGACATATATAGCACGCGTAAAAAACTGCAGTACGAGTTAACACAGTAACAAGGGCACCGGTTCTTGAGGGTTCCTGTATATACCTTGTTTAGCCCAATTCTTACTTGCCCTTGTACCACATCCCAAATCTGGGGGGAGGTTCCTCCACGCAAAAAACGATTTCCAGAAAAAGTGTAAGATTTGCAGATTCTCAACAAATTTAGCGTCAATTTAGCAGTGTTAAAGGAATTTTACAGCAGCATAAGCAGGTTTTGCTATTTGTTGGAACTATTTTCATTTAGCAAATTTTAATTTTTGGTTAAATTTTGCGTTAATTTTTAGTTTGACCTGCACTGTGGTTTGTCTCTTGGCTCTTATTTTGCCAGTCCTTGCACCAAACCTCCAATTTTTGAGGGGATCCGGCCCGGTCCCATTTCGTTTTAAGTTTCATGTTGTGACACCAAAAAAGTGTGACTGTACTAAGTTGGACCATTTATTGCGTAATAACCTTTGGAGCAAATCCCATCTACGCAGATGCTTTTGGATCGGCGGAACAGGAAATTTCAAAAAACTAGAAAGTCTGGGTTTAATTCACGGAAAATTTAATATATTGAAAATTTCGTTAATATTTTTTTGCATAATCAAAATTTTGTTTCCATGATCGCACAGAGCTGGTCCTGCTGCCCGTTTTCAATCGGAAAGTTTAGCAAGTTTCCGGAATTCGGGGTTTTTTCTTGTTCTTTGCAAGATGTCAGTGTAGTGTGTTTACAGTGCTGTGAAGAGTCTACCTATCGACATTTCGACCTTAACAATATAATTTAGCCTATATTGCTGCAGGATCTTATAAGCTATCAGATGCAGCTTTGTGATATTTTCGGACAGTTTTAAAAATTTTCAAATTTAAAAATTTAAAGATTTTGATTTCCAGCTTTAGGTATTTTTCTAAGGAGGCTGTAAGGGGGGGGGGGAAGCGGAGCACTGGTTTCCGGTGTTGAAGATTTAGTGGCTTTTGTGTGTTTTTCTGTTTTAGGTCGACCCGCAAATGCCGAGGTCTCCATATCCTGTTCAGAAACATTAATGGCTCAACCGTCCGGTTCGATGTTATCCTCTGAATCTCTGAAGTTTTGACTATTTTTTCTGGCTCAAGATCACTGCTGTTTTCTCTACGTTTTCCACAGAACTATCTGTACTGCTTTTTTGCGTTGTCTTTTTATCGTTATATATATAGCTAGCTTGTCACTATGCAGTCTTTGTCCTACTTGTTTTGTATATTCAGCTTGTGAGCTTGTTATGGCGGCTACTTTACTTTGTTTTTATCTGAACAGCATTGCATTGTTTTATTTTACTGTGAAGATTGCTTTACTCTTTGCTATTTGAAACTATTGTTGTACCCAGTCAAGTTTGTTCACCTTTGTATGCTGACAAGTCTTATATAGTTACGTATTGTTTCTATACCAGAGATTATTTCTTTTGTAGTTTCTCACCTCACCTAACAGTCGCAAACGGTTGCAGAAATGCTGCACAGTATCTGTAAAAATTGTAAACCTGTATTTCTAAACCTTAAATATTGAAATTTCGAATATTTGCCTGTGTTGCCTAAACTCGAATCTAAACCGTCCTGAGGGCATACTTTCTGCATTCAGCATTCTTTTTTCTTGTCATTTGCAAACTCGCGGATATTCGTGAAAGATTTACGCGGTTTCGAATTTCCGTGCTGTTTCCTACCGGTGCTTTGTTACTGTAATCAGTATTACATTATCAGGTTGTTGTTTTTGTTTTGCAATAAATCACTACGGCCATGTCAAGAGTGAACGAGATAGCAAAACCTAACTGATTGAGTTCAAGTTTGTTGCAGTTGCGTTTGAGCACATTTCTCATGGATCTGCGAAATATTTTAAAACTTATTTTTCTGTGGGGACGGACCAAAGGGAATCAAATCAAAAAGTTTTATGCATTTTGGGGTTTTGCCGGTATTAGAATACGAACTTTAAATCACTCTTTAGTCCAACTTTTTGTTAGATCAAAACGGAAAGCAGGATTGTGTTCAGTGATTGCGAAACCGACAATTTAGGTACAACTATAGCGAAATCTAAGAAAAGTGTATGGTTATTCTTGGACTAGAAAAACTAGAAAACTTAAAATTCTGAGATTTTGATACATGTCGGTCATAAAATTTGTTGAAACTACTTCTGCACCAAGCTTGAACTGACTGGGTTAAGTTCTCTGAAAAGTTACTCACAGGTGATTTGGAATCGTCAGTTCCGATTAGCGGTTTTGTCCACTGCCACTCGGACTTTCTCGACCCGTCCGTGAATCCTAAATAGGCTCTCTGACAGCAGGTCTAAACAGGTTAACTGCTGAGGAAAACGAAAAAGGGAGCGATTAAAATATTCTTCTGGTGGGGATCGAACCCCCAACGTTGGCTTTGGTTGCGTCTGCGCTTCAGGACAGAAATAGAGTCCAGAAAGACTGAGTTTGGTCGATCGCACAATCCAAGGGCCTTTTCAAGAAAGAGTAGAGTAGAGTAGAGTTAAAATTAGCTGTTCAGTAGTTTAACTCCATTGAAGCTTAATTTCCCCTCGTTTATCTCTTTCATGAGAAGGATCGAGTTAACTTTAACTCTGCTCTTTCTTGAAAAGCCACCAAGAGTGCATTAGAGAATACGTGTTTCTTAATAGTAGTATTTCGTACGATTAAGAAATGGACAAATAGAATAATTTTAACCCATACATTCTGCTGGCATTACGTAAATCTAGCTTAATATTGCTATTTGGTCATAACCAATAAAGAGTTTATAATAGAAAGAATAAGACTCAGCAGTTCCTGATGTATTAATGCTTGCAAATGCTCGAAACATTAAGGCCGAAATCTGGGGAGGGCTTTTCAGTGTGTAAACATAGCGCGCTGCCAGTTTTTTAAAATTAGGCGTTTTCGACATTTATTGTATATATCTATCATTATGTTGCTTAGAACGAGATCTTTTTAATGATGTGCCCGTGCCCGGATTTTGGAAGAGCAGGCCGGGCCCGGCATGTCGTTAAGGCACGGGTCACGGGGCAGACGACGCAATTCTAGTATTGGGCAAAAATAAAGATTGGGTCCAGACAATCTCGTACAAATTCGGCAATAAAACATCCCTTCCACTAACATTAAATGGATTTCATTAATTTTTCAAAACACCTACCTTATGTTTTTGCGAGATTTGTGAGAGATCGTCTGAACTGAGCTGCGTAATTTTGATATCGTTAAAATCAAAAACATAATTCTCCCCAACACAGTGAGATAAACATTATTACAGTACGACTTTCCTAGCTCAAGTTACAGTATTACAGTTAGGGTTGTGCTCGGGGGTGAATCGGGCTCGGGCCGCCCCGGCTCGAGAAATAATTCTTGCGGCCCGAACCGAGAAAGCCCACAGGCCCCAACCGAGGCGGGCCGCTCGAGCTGGTCGGACCGTTCGGGCCTTGACTCGGGCTTCGGGCCGGGCTCGGGCTGACCCGAGCCCGAACCGAGAAATCAGTCCTTCCCGAGCCCGAGCCCGGCCCGAGAAATTTCTTAGTGGCACAACCCAAATTACAGCGTCCACAGGAAAAAATATTTATTATCTTTAAAAAGCCCATTTTTGAAAAACGTCAGCGTGCTATGCCTCTACACGCTGCAAAGACCCCGAGATTTTGACCTTAATGTTTCGAGCATATTGCAAGCTTGCTACATTAGAAGGAGCTGAGTGTCTCACTCTTCCTATTATACACCGTTACACCGTTGTTTTGGCTATTCAGAGCTTGGAGTAATTGTGGAAAGATTTGGCTTCGCCGGGAATCAAACCACGGACCTCCCGGACTGAAGTCAGGCGTACTAATCACTACACCACGGGGTCAGGAGAAATAAGCAGATAACTTCTATACCATTAGTGCTCTCTGCACAATAATACACCTGTGTAAACAGAGGTCGCAACGGCTGCTGAATTAAACACGCAACACGTCTATTAGCTGGAATCGTACTTGTCAGAAGTTTTTTGCAGTCAGAATTTAGTTTTGATTTTGGTTTTCAGAATTTTATTGGTCAGACTACCTATAGGATTTCGAAGGTCAGAATTCTAGTTTCCTCAGTTTCCTGAAATTCCGTTTTTCAACATAACGTGGATCGAATCTGCATGAAAACTGTGACCAATATTGTCGATCCGATACTATCCAGCTACCGTATTAATAAATCCGGATTAGCTTTCTATGACACATTCTGGTGGAAATATTTTAAGATATATATTTTGTAACTTCAAGGCTTTAAATTCAAAAAAGTTTAAAAATCTGAACGCTGATCCGATGAGTCAGCCGGTCCGATCCAAGTCACCATTGTCCATCGATACGATCATTGATCCGAGTTTATCGGGACCCAGAATTTCATAGGATTAGGACGGGGGTGTCCTAGCCAGAGATGAAACCGGGTCACTAATTACTGACCAGTCGACCCCTGACCCGGTGACCCGGTGACCCGGTATTTTTGGAAATTCAGGTTTAAGCTTGCACAAAATTAAAAATAATTTATTGGGGTGCGGTGAGTGTTTTTTACCGTTTTGGAAATTTTTGACGACTAAAATATCAAGTTGGGCAAAAGTTTTGCTTTCCTTAAAGTAGTAGCATTGGAAAGTGAATATTGTAAGCTGGAAAAAGTCAAAACGATTTGCACGATTTTGCACTCAATAATGTGAAGTAAACTACATAGCTTTTTGAATCAAACAAATTCGAAGAAAATACTTTGCCAAAGTCATAACATAACATCATCTAATTGTAATCATAGCGCTTAAAATTAGCACTTTTCTGTGTTATCATTATATATTTTAGTAAAATATTTCATTTGTTGTATGCTTGAAGTTTCACTCAGCGGAAATTCTTTGGAAATATTTTTTCATATGGGATTCACAGAATATGAAATAAAATCAATCACAATTGGTTCCTGAAGATACGTAGTAAGCCATAACAATTGCAAAAAATGCAAAGTAAAACTCAGAACCTGTAAGCCTTGTTTTGCTGAGATTTTCCTTCTTACCGAGATTTGAAACCCACAGTCTGACCCTCTCCCTCCAAAAATAATAGCACCAGCAATAAATCACTTACAGTAGATGGAGCATGGAGAATTTTAGATTTTAAAATAAAGATTTCAGACTCTCAGGGCCCATGTAATAGTTTTCATTTTTTAGTTAAGATTCAAAACAATCATTGTAGTTTCAAACCTAGATCTAACCTTGACAGGACATTACAAATATTATGAGGACACTATTACAGCGGCAAGCATTTAAAAAAACGACACGATTAAGTTAAGAATATTTCAATTGCTAGTTTCTGAGTAATTGTTGAAGTTTTCAGTTGGCAAAAATTGGTAAAAGTTTGAAAAATATCTTATGAAAGCAAAAAAATTCCTCCAATCAAAAATACCGGGTCAAAACCGGGTCAGAGCTCCTGACCCGGTGACCCGGTGACCCGGTCCATGTAGTGACCCGAACTGACCCGGTGACCCGGTGACCCGGTTTCATCTCTGGTCCTAACAGTCACTTTTGGTCCGAGAAACCTAAGTCGGCTGACCCTTGCATTAGACTGAGATTAGGCTTCGTGTAGTGACATCTTTCTTTCTTTCGTTTATAATCTTGTATTATTATACAGCCATCGTGCACTACCTGTCAGCTTGAGCTTGTCTCGCGGGGTGTGTGTCTTTGGTAGGGCTATATGCCTACTCTAAAACGTGTCACTACAGTTTGGGAACGAATTCAAACTTAAGCTTGGTTCGATTGAGCCTTGGGTGGCTCAATCGGTGAGCGTTGGCCTAGACAGCCAAAGGTTGTAGGTTCGATCCAAAATTTTTCGGGTCGGAGGTGCTGTAGTGACATCCTTCTTTCTTTCGTTTATAATCTTGTATTATTCCACTAACCCTCTTTCAACTCAGCATGACCGATATACGATTGCCACACGTGTGTACACCTGGCACTCCCACTGAATGAGCCAACGCCAAAACCGATTGAGTCAAGCTTGTTAGGTCGCACAGGGATTGAGTCAAACATTATTAGGATTGAGTCAGCTGTCGTTTGTTAGTAAAACACATTTAATTATGGGAGTGCTAAATGTCACTTATCACTCCCATGGTTGATCCATAATCTAAAAATTTGTGAATAAGTTACACATGATACTTCATGTTAGGTTTAAAAGTAATTTTGGGGGGAGTAAAAATGTCATCGAAAAACCCCCAGCCGCGGCCCCCACCCGCCGAAATGTCTTCACCTAGTTCTCCCCACCCCAAATGTCTCTTACACCTGTACCGAAACCTATTCCTTCTCCAATATATTTGTATATTCCTTCTACTTGCCAACCTCACTCGAAATTTACAGCATTTCCCTGGACTATATATACGTTTTTATTTGTCCTGCCGAGTTTCTTATATATTGCGATTTATGCTAGTAGTAGACATAAGCCGGGTCTAGGCCACTTGAGGAAAGCAGCTATACTACATTCCTCAAATGCCATAAATTCCTCAAATGCCATACATTCCTCAAATGCCGTACATTCTTCGAACACAACCCTAATTCCTCAAATGGAACGCAGTCTTACTACATTCTTCAAATGGAATGCAGTTCCACAACATACCGAAATTGTCTAAACCCCTCTACATTCCTGAAATTTTTAATGATAACTAAATCACTGCATTTCTCAACTCCAAAAAGCCTTAATTTACTGATATTAGAACAGATTCTTTGGTGTCCCTAACTCCAGATTTGGAGCTATTTCTAACAAAAGGATCTATTTATAGCTCAGAACTCAGTTGCTCCACAAAATAAGGTATTTTAAACCAGAGCAAGCTGAGTTCGGTCAAGCTTTAACGACAGTACCGCTGCTGCCGCTGTTATATCCTACTTATTCTACCTAAATAAACCACTACAGAAAACATTTTTGATCGGGAGCCTGAAGGTTATTGTTTTGTCGCACTTTAAAAAAGGACAAAAAAAGATGTTTAGATTTGTCTTTTGTAATTTAAATAAGCATTATACAGTAAAACTCAAAGTAAAAATAGTTCTGTTCAGCTGGATTTGTATTCAGAAAATTAGAATGTAGTTCGAACTATAAAAAATATGTACTTTTTACGCTAATATCAGACCAAATCTTACATATGACCATTGTTTAAAAAAGAAAGCGGATGTTAGGATTTCATTTGTTTAATTTTAAATTTGCAAGAGAACACTTTTGAAAAAAATGCTTTAAACCGTTTTTTCAATTACAAAGCATTTTCAAACAAATCTAGCACTTATCAAATGATTGGTAAAGAGAAAATATAGTATTTAAAGTTTTCCCGTCATTACAAATGTGTCAGAAATGTATGACATGTTGTCAGGACAGAATTACAACGAAATATCCTGTTATAAAAGAAATTTCATTAGTGTTAAGAACATGAACGGAATATAAGAATGGCTGATTCACTTTGATGATATTAGTGCTAAAATGTAACCTGAACGATTTATATTTTACAGCAGGTTTTAAAAATTGCATGGAGTTTCAGATATTCAGAAACTTGCAAAAATTCATGGAATGCTAAGAATGTTTTATTCACTCTGATCATACCAGTTAAAAAATGTAAAATGAGCAGCATTATTTAGTAGCAAGACTGTAAAAAATGCATAGAATTTCAGATATTTAAAAAATGCAACAAGTGTAAAGAATGTGTGTACTATATTTACAAAACCAGAATGATTCAGAATGTAAAACATTCCAAATATCTGCTGTCGTAAAAATATCGTGAAGATCTGGTTCTGTAATAACAGTTTGCTAAGAAAAAAATGTAGTCTAGGTTATTTGAAACTTTTGATCAATGTGTTCCTGGTAAATTCTTTCAAAATGTCAGTCTCCTGTTACCAAACAGATATTCAGACTATTTTAAGAATTTTGAACATTTAAAGTCATCAGAAAAGTAGCCTAATAGTTTAAATGACTGTTGGTTTTTGCTGGAACAAGGGTGAGCTCTCATTGGAATTTCAAAACTAGAATGATTCGACATATACAACATTCCAAATATTTGCTTGAGTAAACATATACTGAAGATCAGGTTCTGCAATAGCTTTTCGTATTCAAAACATGCAGGCTAGTTATCGGAAACAGTTCATCACTTTATTCCTGACAAATTCTTTCAGCACATTAGCCACCTGTTACCAAACTAGTATTAAACAAATTCTAAGAATTTCGAACATTTGAAATATTCATTTGGGAAGAAATGTCAGTTTTTAGTTTAAATGTATACTGGAATATACTGCTAAAATCAGTATCAGCTCTCACCAGGATTTACAAAACTGGAATGATTCTGAATATAAAACATACCAAATATTTGTGGTGATATCTCTAAAGATATAGTTCCGTAATATATCCTACAGTACAAATAAGTAAAATTCGTGGAGTGCAAAGAATGTTTGATTCAATTTGATGATATCAGTCCAAAAAATGTAAGACTAGTATTTATATTTCGTAGCACCGGCTTAAAATGCATGGAATTTCAGATTTAAAAATTGCAAAAATTTTATGGACTGTTAAGAATGCTCGAATTAATTTGATGATGTCTGATGAAATATATGCGGAATGTACATTATTAAAATAAGTAAAATACTGATAGTTAGTGATTCTTTAAATTTTTGCGCTAGTTTCATAGATATAAAATAAGCAGATTGCTAGATTATTTAGTTGTCAGTCTATTTTGGAGAAAGCTAGATGCCTTTACTGTCTCGAGAAAATGAACTAAATGCAAATCAGTAACAGGCTTGACAAATTTGAAGTGTAATGATGTTATACTTCAGAAGCCTAATACACTATATTCAAAATACTTTGACACTGGATTCCGAGGTACGGTCGATGGAAATAAAGTTCACTATGTCGAGATACATAACTTTAAATTCTCAGGTAAAAACTGTCAACAACTTCAAGACTTTTTCAATCAGTGGGTTCCTGAGCTGGAGAATTTGTTACCACCAGGGAATGTTATTGGTGCTGTAACTTTTATTGATTTTGATGATGACAACACTCCTAATACATTTCAACATGAAGCACGATAGACTCAGAAATGTGCAGGATATGGATATGCTTGCTGACAAATTGATGAATGAATTCGTTAAAATGAAAAACGAATTTCTGGTGGTTATGGATCCGAACAATCCTTTCAATAATTCTGCTCCAAATTTTATGATATAGATGACTGTAATCGTATGAATGAAGTGTTTTTGTTCAAAATAAACAGTAGATTTAGTGAAATTAGGTCTTGTAAATAAAAGAAATAAGGTAGAGTCATAATGTTGAAACAAGCTTTTAATTTTTTTGATGTAGCAATAACAGTGTCAGCCTTGTTTAACAAGTAGTTCAGTTAACAACGTTGTAGAACAGGCAGTTCTATAGCCAAGTTGATGTATATAACATCATGCACATTGTAGCTTATTTTATTTTGTTGAATGATTGCGAGTCATGAGTGCGGTCGCCTTCTTTGCGATAAATTGCATCGAAATTCAAGAACTTGGAAAGATTGCATTGGAAGCGACTCTTTTGGTTCAATATTATAACAAGTTCCATCCTGTAGTTCATCATTTCAAGATTAGGGCACCTTGTCATCTGAGGCAGCTAACGACCGATCAGCAATGGACAGTTCATTATATCGTTAGTCAAACTTGCTTAGAATGGAATTCCAGTGAAAAGTTAAGAAGCTTTTCTGACAGCCTAGACTTGATTTCAAAAATCCTTTCTGGATGCTCAAGTTTCGGTGGAAGCTGATTACGTATAAACCCACGCGATCGCTTTAGTTTTGAGTAAAGGCTATGTGTGTTCACAAGGAATAAAAGTAATTGTTATTGATGCCAATACCAATGGAATGCTCCGCTACGGAATGCCTGCGCATGGATTGAACGCGATTGCATGTCTATGTTCTGCTTATTTTGCATTCCAAATGTTGTATGCTTTCATGTTCATCATGAGAAATCATCG
>JASAND010025385.1:0-21882 GCA_030248195.1 Trissonchulus latispiculum
GTATATCCTTCACTGTAATTTGCATAATTTATATCTAATCCTCTGTTTGATTTTGTAACGGCCATCCATCATCCTGAGGCAACGAAGAAACATATCATCATAATTCTCGAATCCATTTTCAAGGAGGTTAACTTCGGAACGTATTCGTCACCACATTTCAAAGAAATTTCAGCAAGATTACAGTGTTCAAATTTGAATGGATTTTTTGTGTAGCTACCATTAAATGCTTCCGATTTTACCATCACCATTACTACACGACGCGGGAGTTGACCAGAAAAAATTGAATTTTCAATTATCGTTTGAGATTGAGGAGCTAAGTGTCTAGTAACCATTTTTGTTCTTCTAATTGGGTACTTTGCTGGTTTACTGCGCAAAACATTTTCTATTGCTAAGCTTAGCGATTCCTGAGGTTTCACTTTCCATACATACCATCGCAGATCATCAATGTGCAGTTTGAAATCCGTGCCATCTGATAATAGCACAAATTTGTCTGAATTGCGGTGTAGTTCAAGTGCAATATCAATATCACTCAGCATGTACCTGTCCTGTTTACATAAGTCTAAATATAAAGGTGCCACCAATTCTACACCATGGTTTTTCGCAAATGGTTTTCCACGTTCCAAATTTGCCTTACTGTTTAAGTCCTCAAATTTGCTAGCATTATCTGCATGAAACATTGCCATTTGAAGATGAGTTTTCTTTGCTTCCTTGCCAAAATTTAGCAATGTTTCAAGATAAGCTTTGTATGCATACAAAGGACCTGTATTTTCAACTTCCTTGTCACTGATTTTGACAATTATCCGTTCGAACAAGGTTGCAGCTATCATATTAATTGGTGCAACGTTAACTTTGCTTGTGTCAGGATTGATACCCTTGGGAGTTGTCGGATGACTTATTTGGGTGCCATCATTTTTTGTAATCTTAATTCGCATGTACAGGTAGTTTTTGTTTAAATCCAGCATGTAAACATCTTTCGGAATGACAAATCTGTACGGACCAGCATCTGTGATTGGATTTTGAGGAAAGTACTCTGCCCAGTGACCAGTTTCAATAGACACCTGAGTTGGGGGAAGAGAGAATAAATCAAGCTCACTCTTGAACCCAGGATAAGACTGGGAGTCCACTTGTTTAGCCATAATTAAAAATGTCAGTTGTTTTTCGTCGTTTTCTCAGTCTTTTTATGCCTTTTCGAATAGGTCTACATCCCAAACCTTCACCTTCTTGTTGTAATTTATCTCCTACTGTGCTCAATGTTCTACCTATAGCTTGACGACCTCGTTTTCGCAGCGATGTTTTTACGTCTTGTCCATGGTTTAGATAATCTCTAGCTACTTCTCCGCCAGTTCTCAGTGCCTCTTTACCCACGTGAATGCCTACCTTTTTGACAGTAGGCCAAATTGCACGAAACAGTCCTTTGAATAAACTGCCAATTCCATCACCGCGTTGGTAAGGAATTCCAGAGTATGCAGGGAGCGCGCCTCCCTGTTGTAAAAGTGCGCTTTCCCATGTTTTTACAGCTTCTGGGTAATAATATGACCTCATATTCTTGGTTTTCTAAAGTGTAGTTTTACAACAATTTTACCATAAGCAAAATTAACTGGATTACCTCCATCATCGTTTATATTAATTTCTACAGAATCAAACTCCCTTTTCAGTATTGATACGTAGTGAGGATTGTGATATTCTTTGTCTATAACTTGACCATATTGACCTGCAGTGTTTACTATTCGTAATAGTGGAGCACTTGTGTTTCCAATAATTTGTGGTGCAACCAAATCACAATATACGTACATTGAATAAAATCCTGCACGCATGTCTGTATCCTTATCAGCAATGATGGTGTGATTAGTCACAGCCTTTTGTTTTGCTATACGATCCCAATCGTTTATGTCATCACGGTCCGCATCAGGCTGAGAATGTAGAAGCTCCGTAGTATAACCCAGCACATACGCAAGTCTTTTGCTGAGTTTTAAACTACTAAAATTTGGGTGCTCAGTGTTATCTGGATTTTCGTACACCTTAAATATTGTACGTTGTCTGTGAGTATCGTACGTAATTTTCAATTCAGCAGTTTCTCCAGTCGTATTTGTCATATGACCAACAGTATAGTTGATTGCTTCACATAGTTCCTGTATATTTTCGTAATGTTCGGCAGGTAGTGTTTTTGTTTTGCTACTTCCGTCTGAAAATGCTACTTCAATCGTTGCATCAGCATCTGATCCAAAATTGTGCCACGTTACTGGGTACAAAAACTCGACCAGTGCCACTTCCCATTCACCATCTAGATCAATCCGGTGCGGTAATTTCACTCGAAAGTTGTATAATTTGTTATCAACAAAGTCATTTGTGTTACTAGGAAGTTGTAGGTAAAAATCCATCAGTTTGTCGAACCCAACTATTGAACTTTTCTGGATAGCCTAACCACTTTACAAAATATTCTGTTTTTCCTCGAATCTTCTTAGTTTTTATGATTTTTTCTATCCAATATGATTCAGGCTCGGTAACTTCTTGCAGCTCTTCCTCATAGAATCTGCCTTCTAGTTTTTCATTTTTTAGATCTGCCAGGTGATACATTGGTGGAAATGCATTTGTTGTGACTTTGGTAATTCTGAAAATTTCTTCAGACCAGTTTGGTAAATATCCTTTATCAAAAAGTCCTTTTGCTTTGCTAATTCGAACTACATCACCTACTTTTAGCTTAGCTCTAGTTTTGCCTCCTACGGTTTGACTGTACAGGTTGTTAAATACAACGTTTACGTTTTCTGGACAGGACGCTTCCACTGGGGACATTTTAATGCTCCTGTGCTTTGTGTTATTATAACCGTCCAGTAACTTTGGTAACTCATCAAGGTATCTATAGCTTCTGCTATGTGTAAAAAATTTCCACAGTTTGGTCTTGATGGTTCGATTAAACCGTTCAACAATGCTACACTTGAATCCTGCATTTGTGCAGGTATAAAATGTGATATTGTGCTTTTTTAATAAGCTTTGAAATGTTTTATTAAGAAATTCCTTTCCTTGATCAGACTGTAGTTTCTCTGGTATTCGACCTGACCCAAGGATTTTTTCAAATGCTTCAACAATGTTTGATGCTGATTTTGACTTTACCGGTAATGCCCATGCAAATTTTGAAAACACGTCTATACATGTAAGCAAGAATGTATAGCCATCATTCTCTTCGGCAATCCTTGTCAGGTCTGCTAAATCAATTTGCCACAGCTTATCAATACCGTCAACAAAATATTGTCTTCTCTTGTATTTACGTCTAATTGGTTTATGTACAGTGTATGTATACTGTTTCTTGAGCCATTGTCTGACTTTTGATAGAGTTGTTTCTGGATGCTTCGTTTTTACATGCTTGTACAGTTTGAGTGCGTGAGAAAACGCAGCTGGACTGGAAGCATTGTAATAAGCCTTTTTCAATGCCTCTTCCATCCAAGCAACTGTAGTGCTGATGACAGCCCTGATCCAGTTTGCTTACGTGATCGTCTCTGTCTAGTAATAGGAAAATACTCAACGTCCAACCACCGTTTTTTGTTGCCAATGTATTCGCGTGGGGTGTTGCTATCACGTAATGCTTTAGCAAATAGTTCTGCACCTACCGGAGGATTTGATGATCTGTTGCGTGTAAAATCGTGTATCAGGTCATAAATCTTTGAGCCAGTTGCGCTTTGTCCTTTATATTCAATTTCTCCTTTTTCATTAATTTTAAGGTCGGGAATAGTTTTCACGTGATCCAACAACCGCGATGCCTTTTGTTGAAGAGTTTTCGGCAAACTTTCTACAATTATATTATCACCATCATTGGTTTTATTTTCTTGAATCTGCTGTTGTTTCAGTTTGATATCTGCAATAGGTTTACTTTGTAGCATCCTTTTTCTATAGTTGTTTTGTCTGAACAGTGCCAGCTTTACATCGTTAGGCATTCGAGTTTTCTTGATTTTCTTTGCTTCGTGGTCAATATCGTTTGAATGCTCTTCAAAGATATCAGGACGCACCAAAACTGAATATTCCATTATTTGTTAAATATCTTGTCAGCAATTAGTCCACCAACTACACCTAATATAGGACCTAGTAACGCAGGTATGAAACCACCACTCTGTACAATCAGTTTATGCTTCTTTTTCAAATCTTTTTGATGCCGAATCTTTCTCAGCCGTTGCTTATGTTTCTTCAATTTGCTGTAATCTTTTGCATTTAACTTTACTTTTCCGCTTAATACATTCTCAACACAGTCACAAATAGTTTTTATTAACTCACCGTTTGCAGACCTTAATAGCGTTTTTCTCACATTAGGTGTACACTTACACAGTACACTGAGATAATCTATGTTCTTTTCAAATCGTTCAGCCATTTTTAGTTTATAAAATTCATTTCGTTAGAAAATACTTGAGTCTTTTTATAAACTTTTTAGTTTATATATACCATTTAACTCTTCAGGAAATATTTTTGTTCGGAGTCGAAATTCTTCAGGGGTGTTTTGATCTAAATCAATGAGTAGGTATCCATGTGGAGGTGTAGTAGCATGTGTAAACGCTTCTAGAAATGCATTCACTTTACCAGGAAACATTTGCTTCGCCAGATTTAATGGTGTAAGCTTGTCTGCTGGGTTTTTCATCAGAACAATGTACTGACTATTTATTCTGCTTGTTCGACTCTTGCTGAAGAAAATGTTTTGTGTTATATGAATTACACTACATGACCAGTGATGACAGCCTCTAGTGAATAACTCTGTTAGTTTTGCATCTTTACTGATTTCTGTCATCAAATCATCAAGTATTACAAGCTTAGGCGCACTTTCTTCTTTCAGCTGGTTTATGTCAGGAATGCCGTGTTGGAACACAACATTATCACCTATCTTATCATATGCATCCTGCCATTCCGTGTAGCACCAAATAATTGTTTGCGGAGGAGGTTTAATCATTTCCTTTCCATATTTCAAAAGTTTGATGACAAATGTTGTTTTTCCTGCCTTGGTAGGTGCAGCTACGATACAGGTAAACGGATGCTGAAACAACAAAAATGGGGTGTGTATGACTTTTGGTTTACAAGGTTTCTTAATTTTGTATTTCTTTCTGATTATGTCTAGTGCAGTTTCCATTGTCTCCATGAGACTGGCATTTTTTTAATCTTTTATTAATAACCGACAAGCATAACATACAGACTACACAATGAGATAACATTTTTTATTTTACTGAGTCATTTTTTATTTCTTCTCTTATTTTCATTAATATTGAGCCCGTTATGTTTTGACCAGTCCATTGTGATGTGTCATTAATGTTCGGATCACTTATATCCAAACCACATGCCCAAAACGTGTCAAATTTAGACGCCTCCGCAATAATATCATTACCAGTACTAACAAGCAGCATTTCGATATCATTGTTTTGACGAATCTTTTCTTTTATCCCAGTTTCCATCACCTTCTCGCATTGTCTTATCCATTCTTGCTCATTGTAGCTGACAATGGTTTGTCCCAACTGTTTAGCCGCTAATGGTGACCAAGTGCCAACAATGCTCCAGTAACTATTCCAATCTCCAAAATATTTTGCCTTTTCCGCCTGGTAGTACTGTTCCACATTACGAAACACTATACCACAGATAGTGAATGTAGATCGATAAAAATTGCTAAATGGGTGCCATCCCGTTGCAAATAATGTTATCCACTTGTTGTCTGCAGTTTTCAATCTTCTCATATGATTTGATTGAGATTCAACTGAGCAACGTTTTGAATGCTCTTTCTTAATATGCTTACGCTTCTCCTGTAGGTCAGGGAACGTCGCACTGCAAACTGCACATTTGAAAACCATGATGAATAAATGAAATTTGATACTTTCAGACACCTTTTATACCTGTTTATTATTCGCGTGGGTGTCATGAACAAGTTTCATAATTAACTGTTTTTGTGAATGATTAATTGTTTTTCTCTGCTAAACTTCATATATTTTCAGTAAATCTTCTCTAGTAATGTGTATGCTTGCTATGCGACCAAACATTATTTGATTTTTATCAATTAAACACAATTGCAAGCTATATTTCTCCGCTATAAACGGACACATCAAATCATCGGTTTCCACAATTTCGCATGTGTTTTCTTTGTTTAGACATGACCAAATAAACTGCTGCATTTTATTATATTGTTTCAAGGGAAACACAACTCTTACATTGTCCTGTACAATACCAACTTGTCCAGCAGGTAGAAGCTCTACTGTTATAGGAGAAAATGATACATTAGTAGTTTGAGCAGCTTTCATTTCCAGCACGTCAGATTTGGTGACATTTGTCTGACATTTACAGTTGATCACAATTGGTATTGTAATTGTTGTTGCAATTAAGATAGCAAACATTGAATAAAATGCATACACATGCTTCATTCCTCTAATTTCAGTATTCATCCTTGTGGTTTTGTATATGTAACATATATGCTAACATGTTTTTTATTGTTAAGCATGTGTGCAATTTCCGTTTTAGGAAAGTGTTCGACACTTGTCATCCCAATAGTGATCAATTGAGGTGATCCGTAATTAATGATCATTGAAACTTTATCTTTTCCTTCAATTATCTGTGATATTCTAGTCTGCCAAAAACCTGTACTCATGTCAGTGTAGTCATCATATTGTAACCAAAGAATACCACTATCACCGAAACTAAATGCGTAGTCTGCGTCCATTGTAACAATATCATAATATACCAATTTAGGATTGCTTTTATTGATTTTATTGAGTATATTTTACAGCGAAATGTACTTAGGCAACTTGTTTGGCTCTGTTATGACATAATTATTTGTATGCTACTGTATAGGAATTGACTTGAGAGCATATACGTGGCAACTTTAATTATTTAACTTCTCAAAAGCTACTGGATTACACTATATGGATAGGATGCTGCGCCAAAACTGGGATACGAATCAGGTGTCAATCATTTGATGGCAGCTTTGATTAATTATTTTGTGAAAAATTGATAAAAATACACGCTAAACATAGGCTGCTGTGCCAAAACTGGGAAAATGTATACTACTGCCCGCCCCGCCCCGCGGGTACCCGCGGCCCGCATACAACTCCGGCTACACTTTCTGTTCAGTGTATAAAGTTTTGGTTGGCTGCTGGCGTTGTGCTTGTGCTGAAAAGCTGAACTGAATTCAACTCTGCGTTGTGCTTACTGTTGTTTCAGTGGGCGATTTTAGTTTCAGTTTCAGTTCTCATCGGCAATCCAAAATAATTTCAGTTGCAGTCGGTGGGCGAACATAGTTTCAGTCGGGAACACAAAATAGTTTTGAAAACCTGCAGTTTCTAGCCCCCTTCAGAATTAATATAAATCATAAAATGGCGATTATTTAGGCACTCACTGCAGAATATTAAGGAAATATAGTCTTACAACGCTCAAAGTTTCATGTTTTGAGAAAAGATTGAAACCAGCTTCAGTCAGAGCTACAGATCGTTGCCCAAATTTAGTTTCCGTTTCAATCGGTAGCCTAAAGTAAAGTATATAATATGACAGAGAAGAACCCAATTCGTCAATTAATAGATTAGGGGGCACTTTGGTCAAAAGTCGATAGTCATGGATTTTGCTCGTTTTCACATATATATAATATGCCCCCGTGTTCTCAAAAACAAGACAAAATATTAGAGTTCGAAATCAAACTGTGACCAAGTTATTCAGGTTCAAAGCTGGAAAACTTGAAAATTCCGATGATAAGCCATTCAAGGTCAGGTGGAGACCCAATGGGTCGAGAACAAGGTTGACCGATACATCAAATCAATGTCGGCTCAATGCTAGCTATCCAGGCGTTTACAATGCATGCTTTCGTTATGCACTGACCTTATAACTTTGGAGCACTGCCCAGTATATCTTTTACTCACTTTAACTTGCACCGACAACATTTTAAACTCATTGCTCTATGAGAAAAATTGCTCCCCGTTCCATTAGCTATCGATCGATACCCAATTTGGCTATATTTGGAAAAATTCGGAAAATGGCATTTTTGACCTACAAAGCTCAAAGGTGCCGCCACAGCAAACGTGTTCAGTATCGAAGCATTTGTTTTGGTCACCTTATGTGTGGATTTATTAATCTGCCAAGTTTGGTGGTTTTTTCCACAAAATGGGAGAGGAATTAGCAAAACAAGCGAAAATTGTGAAAAATGGCCATTTTAGCAAAATTACAGTTTATGTGGCAAGTTTTTATTCCGCCGGAGGCTGAATACTTGTAATGAGTTGACCCTGATTTGGTAGGAAATTTCAGGACAACTTGACATTGTGGCCTATGTTTAACACATAAATCCTGGTTAGAGTGTTTTTTCCAGGGGGGGTGTCCTGCCTGAAATTTGTTTGAAGCAACCGTTGCCGAAGAATTAAAATTTTACGCATGCTGTCCATCATTTTTGCATCTTTTAAATAACGTTTAAATTAAGATTTTAAACGTTGTTGGACAAGGGGGGCTCACACTCAATCTCAACTGCATCATTTATTTTGTTACCCCCTTTGGCAGATTTGAAATTCACTACTTAGAGAAGCTGAAAAAGCGGGAATATGCAAATGAGATTAACACCCCAAAAAGCAGTTTGTATTGAGCTGTGAATCAGAGGCGACTGCTGCACTGCTCCAAGGATTCGGCGAAAATTAAATCTGTCAGAATGCGTCTAGGTGCGCCTAATTGCTGGAGAATACGATATTTTTGCAAACAGAGTAATCTAAGACTTCTACACAATTTAAGTACCTGCTTCACCGATCCAAATCATCAGATGTATTTCAGATGTATGTGTACATATTATGGAAAATAAAAATTTTATGAAACCGACAATTTTTAAGAAAACCAAAACCATTTTAAAAACCTTACCAACGCCTTTTTGCTATAAATTGTAAATTTAGTATTTGTAGTTAGCGTAGGCAAATCTTTTCTTATGAAGTATATGATGTTGCATTTAAGAATTTTATGATGTCTGCATGGTTGAAGTTTGCAGACATATAAGCAAGATAGTTACCGATAAAAGGGGGCATTGTGATCTAATGTTTTATGTATTGTATGTATTATGTATAAAGTGTTAAAATTGAACAAGTAGGCCCCAAAAGGGGCAGTATTCCTTTGTAGACCTGTTTTTATTCAATTGCAAAATTGCCTTTGTCGGAAGGCTCTTTAAGCGTTAGAAGCTGCAGGTTCGGTTTACAATTTCACTTGACTTAACTAATCTCAGCTTAATTCTTTTAGTATCGAACTACTGTTATCATTTGAAATATCTCACTAACTGTTTTTCTGTCTTATCAGACCAGACTTTCCTCAGCATAGCACAATACAATCAGTTAATATCATCGGGTTCAGCAGTACAGCCGACAAACTTACATTCGTTCTTCCAAATAAAAAGGAAACAAAAATTTTGTGCACAAAATTTTTATTACATTTATTCCGCTGCTTAATTTTTCTTCAATTCTCAATGAACTCTATGGTCATCAGAGAGTGCAAGCCTATGCTTGCCATGCCATGATTGGCCTGAACTTGTGATGTCCAGCGCAAGCTAGTACCCTATTTCATTGCACCCTAATGCACCATGTGTAGCTCCCAAGCTACAATGGTGCTCAAAAATCTGCAATCGTTTAGATTGCTGACAGCCGAAGACTGCGCGAAGGCTCACAGTTCTGCCGCTTAAATAGGCTCCAAAACCTAATTTGCATAATCCGAATGCAAAAAATCTGACCTAAGCTAGCCCTATGTTGAAGATAGGGCTTCTGAATGGAGAACTGACTCACCATGCACTAAACATACTAATTTCCTTTTTATACATACCTGCTCCAGCAGGAATAACAAGCAGTGCCCAAAAAGGGCAAGATTCCTTTACTGAGAACTGTCAGAATAAAGTTTTTGCTGCAACATTGCTTGGACATTAGCAACAAGCGAGTGATGCTTTGATGGCCATACATGTGCTTAGGGGGGATTTCAGTCCCCACTCCTCCAATCATATCGCTCATTCCCCAGAGGGGTCACTTAGCCTCCCCAGACCCCCAGAATCCGGATTTCTCTGGTTTTTTGGATAAAAATCGGATAAATCTGATATTTCGGCGGCCTCACCCCTCCCCAAAGTTCCCTCCTGCACATGTCTGTTGATGCCTATACGATCAATACACATACGAGCATAAGCAGTAGTGCTCTATTTCGGCATTCAAAGTAAATCAAACAATAGTAAAAATGTTGTTGCCCGGTCGGGCGGATAACGGCCATTAACCGGCAGGCCAGCAGTGAACTCTGGCTGGCGGCGTCAGCTGCTTCAGGCCGGCGTATAGCCGGCCAAAGTCTAATGTCAGCAGATTGCCAGTTCCTGTGGAAATTAGTCTTTAAATCATGCGGATACATTTTCTGTTATGCTGATTACATGTTTTGTCAGCCAGGGACAGCCAACCGACTGTTGCCATCGAGCCGTCAACCAGCCGCCTCGTTCTGTGTTACGGTGCAAGTCTTCCCCCAAATTTTCCCTCAGAAGATTTGCATAGGAGTAATTCTTCCACGGGGAAAGATTAGCCAGCACAATTTTCATTGTTGTTAGCGATAATAATCGTAAGCAGTTTAACAAATCTCTGGCTTACCAAAGTAATACAAAGTGCAGCTCACAATAAATGTTACTTGAAACGCTATACTTTGTTGAGCTATTTTTACATGCACTAAAATATACTGTTAAGAAAACATGCAATTCTGGTGTATACCCTTGCAGCTGCTGCAGCAAAACTAATTTGCATATTGTGGATGCAAAAAATGGTACATAGCTAAGCCTGTGTTAAACATAGGCCATTTTCTGAGACAATACAGCTATTACACATAAAAGATACTATAAACCCACATTAGGTATTCCGGCTCCAGCCGGAATAAAAATTGAATACTGTAAGACAAAAACTTTAAGACTGCAATATTTTTGTGCCATGATCAGAAAATAGTTCCCAAGTAGACGTTTGGTCAAATGCAAAGGGGCAACTTAACGTGCTTATTTCCTGTCTGTCTTTACATGTTTAAACGTCCATAAACTTTTAATACGCAACCTCATAATTCTGAATGATTAAGCTACATTAAGTACAAATAAAAGTACTTTGTGATACAATGATTAAATGCAATAATACAGGAGTATAAAGTTTGGCAACGAACTTTCAATTCTGTAAAAAGGACACCTCGCGGGTAGAGCGTTTTTCAGTACAAAAACCAAAGTCTTGCGAAATGTGCACCTACCGGAGTTTTCGTCAACTGCGAAATCTTGCCAGGTGTTCACCAAATGCAATAGTTCAGATTCAGACATATCGTTGAAACATCACAGTGAAGCATAAACCTGGTGCGGAATTTTGTCCCTTTTTAGGGGCTACTTGTTTGAGCTTACTATAGATGATAGAAAGTTGCGAATACTTTCATACGGCGTGTTTTAAAGCCCGGTTCATATCTAGTCAGCTTGTCCGTTTGTGAGAATTTCTGTTTCTCCGTTTTGCTAAACTCACAGATCAGTTTATACCTAGCTTTCCGTTTGTCCATTTGTCCGTTTCCGTTTGTCCGGTTTGCTTTTATAAACTGATTCATATTTGTTGCTTACGGACAACCGGAAAAGTAGAACAGTGTTGAAGTCCAAACGGACATCCCTTACGGCCAAACTATGGATCCACACCCCAAACGGACCAACGAACAAGCGGAAAAACGGAAAGGTATGAACCAGAATGTGAGTGGACAATCAGAAACGGACAGAGGTATGAATCGGGCTTAATGCGTAGAGTGCAGCTATCTATTGACCATTTCTGTAACTTTGCCAATCGTTCAGATTCAGAACGAGCAAGAGTACTGTAGGTCCTGTTTTTGCATAGTCCAAAAACGGCAGATTTTCCGATATTCTGAATAAAGGATCGCCAAAAATCTGTCACTCAACAGAATCGCACCAAAATAGATAGGTGCACTCTCGAATATGTCCTTAACATTTGTGTGCAAAGTTGTCGCGCCGTTTCTTTCATACGGCGAGAAAGCCTTATGCCACAAGCTTTTTAACGTAACTTTTTATTTCCCTGTTTAACACATGTAAAGGTCACCTTTGAAGGGTTCTACAGAATGGTAGAAGCTATATTACGCAAGAAGCACTTCTTGTTTTGAGTACCCATGGTTATTACGTGAAAATGTGAAAATGAGCAAAATCGGCGAAAAAGTTACACCCGCCCCCCTTAAATGGACTTCCGAGTCGTTTCTGAAGTACAAAACAATCCCTTAAGAAATAAGAAACTCGTCCTTCCTTTAACAATTTCAAAACAGCAATATTGTAAACCTAATACCTGCAGATATCAACATCTTCAACGTAACTGAAGCAGAACAATGACCTTTCTCGTCTAACCAACTACAGTAGATTCAAAAACCAATTTATTTCCAAAAATGCAACAAATAAATTCAAGAAATTATATTTATTAGATTTTCAAAAACAAAACAAGTAACAAGGAACAAAAAACATCCAGACAAAAATATATAAAGCAAACTCTAACTAGCATCGTCCAAGACAGCAAGAATAGCACAAATAAACAATCGCAGAAATCTGAACATAGGAAAAATTTCACAGATAAAAGGAAATTTTGTGAAAAAATTGTATTCCTTAATGTTGATTTCTAGTCAACTATGTAGATTCACGGGTACCAAAACAATTAATACCACGAGTCTGCGGTTAGAGTTACTACTAAAACAACTGAGAAATAACAGAGAATTGTTAACAGCCACCTTACCCCAGTCGGCATTTCGGCTAGGGGAAGAGCCAGCTTAGAATGTATACATTTTTTGACTGAGGATATTAATAACCAGATATAAATAGAGTATAACACAAGGCTACAGAAAATACAAGCAAAGCACGCAGCTTGAAGGAAAGCACCCGATCTCCAAACTACGCTGCAGTATGACCACAAGAACAAAGCCAACCAAAGACAAGCATGAACGAATAAAGAGCCGCCAATTAAAAGGGATATCAACAAACGCAAGGCCTACAGAAGAAGAAAGAATCAAACACCCAGCCAGACAATCAGACATGCAAATGCAGAACAAAGCAAGAAATGTAAGCGAAGTCAAAATAGGAAACATGTATATACTAGTTTCCGACAATGTATGAGCAAAACTTGTGAAAAATGTGAAATAAAATGGAAAAGAAGTTGAATATAGCAAATAAGACGCCGCAAAATTCCCCCTGGTGCTACTAAGGCTTCCTTTCTGAAGGTAAACCATATATTTTACAATTATTTCCAAAAATAATCACCCTACCTTCCTTAACAACAAAAGTTGCACTTAAGTATCAAAATTTGAAACCCATCAAAAAGGAATATTTATATATAAACATAAACACGGAATTCTACAAACGAAGAAACAAAACAACATGGTTAACATAAAAATATTTTTGGCCAAAACAACGTAATGAAAGACACCAGAAAATAAACTGTAGAAATACATTACTACACAACATAGGTTTGAACATACGTACGCAGGCATATATACAGATGCAACAAGTACCTTTTAGAACTAGATTAACAGCAAGAGTACACAATGATAAGCGTTACAACAGGCAGGCGCTCTGATCTCTGAGCTGAACCATGCTCGCTAAGCCCCTCCGCTACTGCGTACCTTCACTGTCCACTGTCCCCGGGTTCTAAAGCTCGAAACAGACACAAGCTAGACGCACGCAGGCATTAAAGGTGCAGTCATAGTCGCGAACGCATAGTGACGCGCGTCGACGCCTCAGAATGTAACATGCCGTTTTAACCGTTTCAAATGAATTGTAACATATTCATGCTCACGAACGCTTACATACGTGCGCCTGTTTGCGTCTGGAACTATGAATGCACCTAAGTCTCCGAGCTTTGAAACGCAATCATAATGCGAATGAACACGAGCAAATGCGTACTGGGTACCTCATCTGCCTGAGCGGGGGTCATTGGGTACGCAATACGGCAAGGAGAGGGCCATTAGCCCGCAAAGCATGGCTCTCCAGTTGACAATAGAGAGTCTGCCAGTTGTCACACTCCTATCATTATGTCCTCTTGCTAATATGCAGTTATGCAAACGTTCACAGCCAGTATATAAAACATTATGTATTTAACACAGATTATAGATCCTCTCCCACCAATAGAGACTCTCAATCTAGACTTAGTCTTTCAGGGGCAGAATAGTTTCTTCAAAAATTCATTTAAAATTTAAAAATTAAAAGATTGTACCCCACTAGACTTTGTTTTAAACCGTTTCGAACAATTTCTAAATGCCAAGCTTAATCTGATTAATTTTAACTTAGCGCTAAGCCACCTCCCACAACTACTTCCCTGTGATTAGGAAATGAAATCACGTTGAATAAGGAGAGACTTACAAATGAGGGAAACACAAAAAATAGAAATGTGGATATACATAAACGATAGATAATATGCAAACACCCAACAAAGCAAAATAACATGGCAAATCAAATCTAAAGCAAATAGTGGTGGCTGCAAGCAAACAATCTATACGTAACTAACAGCAATACCAATTAAGCAAGACTGGGCTTTTCCTATTGTGGGCCCCCCAAGTATTGAATCACCCACTTTTTTCACATAGAAAAAGCACAATAAGTTACGCCCAAGACAAAATAAAGGCAAAACAGAACAACCAGAGAAGTACCTAAATGACACAATGTTACACAGTTTCATCATACATTTTACATTTATTACCAAATACTATAACTAAGAGACAAGACGTATAATACGTACACTGTGCTAAGCAATTTGAGCACACGAACATTTGAGCAATTGCAGACAACCACAAAACGCACTCTTTCCGAACGTCAGTCTGCGAAAGAAAAGACAGAACCACCGACCTTACCCGGCTCCACTAGAACCTAAAAACCACATCCCTGCCAGAGAAAAGAGATTATCAAGATAAGATCAAGTAGAGTTTTTCATTCCAACAAATCCTATCTTTCAACCTATCCAATAAGAGCCAGAAGAAACGTAAAATGGGGACGAATTCTTTTCACAAAAAACCCGGGGAAGCGGTCAAGTTTTGACATTTTTCGGATTTACGAGGAGAAAGAAATTAGATTTAAATAAATTACAAAAAAATATAAAGAAAAGCATAATAATTAAGCCAGTCATCAATTTCAACTACCAGACCAGTCAGACCCAGTAAAAATACCGTCAGGCAAAAGTGTCGGACAAATACTACATCTCAGAACCATTGGAAAAATAAAGCAAAAAACTAGGTTATAGTTACTGATCAAAGCAATTAATACGTACTACAGTACACACACAAACGACACACACCAAGTAACGCATGCATATTACACTAAGCTTGACTAATTCAACAAAACGGTACAAGTGTGTACCAGCAGGTGAACATTATACGTACACACAAGTAAATCCAAAACGCCAGGCCACAAAGAAAGGCAACAGAATAAAAACAAACAGACAAAACAATCAACACCAGAAGAAGGAAAAGACACTGAAACCATCACAGAAAGAATCGCAGAAGAGAACACAGACTCAGAAAGGGTCTTCTCATGAAGGCGTCTAAGAGAGCGAAAGCAAATCTGGAATAATTTTAACTCTACTCTACTCTACTCTTTCATGGAAAAACCCTTTCAGGAAAAGCCACACCTTACTACAAGAGGGAGTCAGCGTATCGTACAATCAGCGGGGTGTCATCCTTGACGGAGCTGGCCGCGTGATAGGAGGACTGGCAGCGTGAGCGGACCAGGGTGAGCCAGCTGGCAACGGACATCTGGTGGTGCTGTGATTGGACAGGTGGCGCCTGAAGAGGCTGACTAAGACCCAGCTGGCTGAGCAGATCCCCGGCCCGGATCCCAGAATAGTCCAGACAGAGGCGGAGCGGAGGCGGGGGCGGGAGAGGGGGAGGAGGAGTCTCACTGGCCCGACGCCGCTCCTGGAGCCAGGACAGCAAGGCACCCGGTGTCAGCTTGGAGCAATAGGACAGGTCCAGATGGGTCAGTTGGTGACTTTCGGCAGCAGCAACACCGTTTTCGCCTTCCACGTTTGACTTGACGGCGGTGGTGGTGGTGGAAGAGAGTGCCAGAAACTGCCGTAGGCCGTCGTCCGTCAGGAACCAACAACGGACCAGGGCCAGTCGACTCAGACGACGGCCTAGGCCGGACTGGCCCAGTCGAATGAGGCTGGCGTCGCTCAGAGAGGAACTGTCCAGACTCAGGTCCCGGAGGACCAGGCAGCGCTGGGCGACCAGGAGGAGGCCCTCGCAGAGGAGTCCGTCCGACAGCTGGGTCATCCGCAGGTCCAGGCGACGCAGATTCTGACAGCCGGATAGAATCTGCAACAGCAGCAGAGAAAAGAAAAACTCCAAAACCTATAGATACGACAAAAGCAAACAATACAGGCACAACTGTATATATACGTATATAATTGAATCTGGACGCGACCCTACACTTCAAAGTGTCGACACGCGTACGCGTCAGCATGACAGCGCAGCGAGTCGGCGCGCTTCAACAGGAACCGTGAAATCAGCATTAGACTAAAAAGGGATATGAGCTTACTGACTCTGGAGGTGCCGAAGATTGAATTGGGTAATTTTTGCAGAGGGTAAGATGGCTGGGGCAAACCATGCAGCAACCTCCTCACCTTTAGTCACCACTCGAGGGGTTTCTTTCAATAATCTTTCTCAACTATCCTTCTTAACCAAAAAAATGCCAAATTTTACCACATTTTCCGAAAATTTTCAAAAGCTTGTCAGCTGACATGTATATACTGCATTTTTAATCAAAATTTCTTATATCTGTTATTACATAATAAAAACATCGCAGGGGGCATAAAGCTTACTACCAATATCAGACTGCCTAAAAACAAGCTCATAAAGACGGTCAGAAACAACTTATCCAAGTTGCCAGAAGGATTCCTTAAAAAGTTTGGCGGATACCCTCACTCTGACGCAGGGTTTTTTTCAAAATCGGACCTGTGCAAATCTTGTGTAAATTTAAATTTCACTGTGTATTTTTGTTTGAAGCTGTGTAAAATTTTAAAGTGACGTTTTTCAATTGTAATATAAAATAAAATACATATTATTTTCTTGCTACAATGTTATTTTCGGATCATTCAAGCCAAAGTTACGCCAACTGCACCTGTGTAACATTTCGGACGAAGCCACGCGGGGGTCTGGGGGCGGAGCCCCCAGACGTTGAGAAAATTCTGTAAATTTCAATAGAATTCTTATTGGTAATGTTTATTGTTTAAAATGTTTTATTATTGTTTTTAATAGATTAATTCTTTAAATGTCAAATCTAGAATTGGACAAATTCATAGTTCTGATAATCTCTTCGCCTACTGAAAGGTTTTTTCCAACTTTTTGGAATAACTTTTTCACAAACTTGGGGACGTCTCGATATAGTACAGACACACCAATTATATACACAATAGATACGTACCGAAAACAACGGAGGGGGGTCTGGGGCAGAGCCCCCCAGAAGTTGAGAAATTTTTTAAATTAACGGCAGAAACGGCATTGAAAAGTTGTATTCCTTTAGCTTTCGTATTGAATATTTCTTGGGTTGTATGGCAACCATTTTTAGGCTCTGACTGCTCTTATTATATATATATATATATATATATATATATATATATATATATATATATATATATATATATATATATATATATATATATATATATATATATATATATATATATATATATATATATACATAGAGAGAGATATACAAGAAATCATATTGAATAATACTAGCTTCAGAAAATGTATAGTTAAATACTATTTACGAATATTTGCATGCAGTACGAAAATAAATTATACGCAACTGTATAAGTAGAAGCATTAGGACCTAGGAGAATAAAACACCCATAACTATGTTGATGCAGAAATGCAGAAAACTATTCTAAATCATTGGAAACAGGCGGGGGTTTGGGGGGGGCAGCCCTCCGTTAAAAGCTAGAGCTTTTTAAAACTTAAAGACTTGAAAACTATTTTTCAGAGCACTTTTTGTAAAAATTTTCGAAAAATTTGGTTGTGTATTTTGTTGTGTAAATTAGTTTTTCACTGTATAAATTAGTTTTTTTGTGTAAATACACAGTATTTTACACAAAAAAACCCTGCTCTGACGAATATCTCTTCCTACTTAGAGATTCATGCTCCACTGGCGTCGGCATTACAATGCAGGGCGGCTAGATATCAAGGACCACCTAATAGCACGGGCAGTCTTCAGTCCAGCATTTATTTCGGCTTTCAGGCGTGTTAGTGCAACTTTGCTACCTTTAGGGATTGAAACCGTAGCAGAATAAGATGATGTTCTTCGAAAAAGAAACCGTGCGTAGAGTTAGCGGCATAGGATGGAGTGAGAGCAACAAAAAGTAGTAACAAGTAACAAAAATGCTCCGCACAAAAGAGGATAATATGTGTGCGTTGGCTGTGTTTATATATCCTTTAAATTCCGGTTGAAGAAGTAAAGAGAAGTTTTCATAGGCACGTGATTATTTGACACAGCAAGTTTGGGTGGGTGGCTCCATGACAAAAGTTGTTACGTTCGCTTAGGACTTTCGTTTGACACAAATTTGACCACTTTTTTGAAAAATTTCATTTTTGACCGAAAATCGCCCAAGTCCCCACCCCACCCCACCACAGCACTCTTACAGCCACTTTGAGCATGCAATTCTATGACAAAAGTTGCTCGAGCTCACTTTAGGGCTTTCATTTGATACCGAATTTAACCACTTTTAAAAAATTTTAGTTTCGATCACTTGATCCCCCCCGACCGACCCTTCAAACGGCAAACTGGAACCAGCCCAGCAAAAATAGGCACGTCGGAAGGCAAGGCTCAGATACCGGGACTGAGCTGGGCGCACCAGAAAACCTCTACAGACAAGAAGTTTTGCCAGTGCAGGTAAAACCTACTATGGACCTCCAGGAAGCGCGGTTTCCGACGTACCCTCCCGACAGCAAAATGGAATCAGCCCAGCAAGATGGGTGGGCCTTGCGGTAAAACTGACAACGGGAATCGATTCTCCGTGCCAGAAAACCATTGTATGGAAGATTTGAGCTTTCAAAGAAGAATAGATAACGAGAAATTTCGATTTTTCCTTTTTCGAATGTTCGCCATTTTTGACGGGCCACTGTGGTTGCTAGGGAAGTGATAGAGGAACGCAACCTGGACCGTTAGTTAGTTCAATATATGTAATTTCTGAATATAAAAAAAGAAATCAGCTCCAGCTTGTAACGTTCGACCTCAGCGACGACCACAAAAATGGCTGCTTTTCGCTTTGAGCCGACTTTGCGGCGCCGTGGCGCAGCTGCGACAAAAAAGTCGCGATTCTTAAATTCTTTAGAGGCACTACTGTATCCTAGAAGCCCTTTAGGTTGGCCACCGCTGCAGATCACGTGAAAGTAAGCGCACATTATGTAAGCATGGTAATAAACGAACAATAGGAGAAATCGGAAAAAAAACATCGCCATAACTGGCCCGGGTAAATCTTTAAATGGCAAGACATGGCTGAAACTTCACACACATACTAAAGTCGATATGCTCTACAATTTGCGCAGTTACTGCGCAAAGCTTATCGAAACTGCCTCCAGGACTTTTTGACACATATTTGAGAAGTTGCCGCCGCGGACCTTATGAGATACTAAAGACGTGGTATTACGTACATATATACCTTGAAAATCTTGATATCAGTCATCAGATCCAGATGCTCTGTGGAACTGAGTCGGAGACAGATCTCCCGCAGATCGGGATTAGACCGAGGGACAGTCTAGATCACGTGACGAGAGCGATAGCGTTCGTCGTCCGGTTTATCTGATTGAATTCCAGACTCGCAACTTGGGAAGGAAAATACAGTACAAAAAGCTATTAAAAGGAGAATAATTCGAATTCTTACAGTAACAATATTGCAAACCATCACTCTGAAAATGATTATTGAAGATGAAATCTCCGCGGCTTGGGAAATTGAAGATCCAAATTGAAAAATTTCAGAATATTTCCTAAAAAATTAAAGTTTTCTTAAAATTTCTGGTAAACAAATGTTAATATTGTTGTTTCATTCATCTCGGTGAGAAACAAAGATTTATATCTCTTTGATCTATATTTAACAGGTCCCGGTGCGGTTCTCTAATTATTAAATGGAAAATAGGCAGAATATCCGATTCGAAAAAATATCCAGACACCCATTTGCATTTAAATAAAGTAAAAATTTGCTCACTTTTGACAATTTTAAAAACTTTTTAAATGTGGGCTGTAGGCTGTAGCTTAGTTGGATGGATGAGTGGAATTCAATAAAGGCACACCGCAAAACCGAATTTGAAAAGAGTAGTGTGGTGTTAGCTTTTAAATTAGTGCACGGCTATTATGTGTAATTCATTGTCCATCGTTGCCCGATCAGCTGTCTCAGACTACGATTAAGGCTCTCAAATCGAAACAGATCCCAGAGAGTGAGCGTTGGAATGCTGAAGATTTTGGACAAGACTGCAGAGGGGAGCTGGGGCAGTGACTGGGACAAGCGAATGGGCAGACTTAGGCTTTTATTAACGCAGGAACCTCTACTACTGCCAGTGCTGGAGCCAGACTTGGTGGACTGAAATCGCAAAGATGCGGATACGGCAGATCTGAAATGGAAAAAGCAAGGTCATCGACCGCCAAGCTGACTGGACATCCAATGACTATCGTGTAAGTCCAAAATTTTCCAAGCTCCAAGACTCTGAAGGGCGACCCAGGTTTTGGAAAAAAGTTAGGAAGCTTTTGGAAATCTTATGGGGGACTGTTGAGCTTTGCGTGTGAAGTTCTGCATAATATTTACTTCAACTCATCGAACTAGCAATAGCGACCCCTAAATGAATAGTAGGGCTTAGCAAAGCAATATATACAAGTAGAAAAAATGCCTCCTTGAAGCCGCAGCGAAAAAGTTAAGAAATATGAGCTATGGATGGTCAACATTTAAATGTGTCAAGGACAAGATTTAAAATGTTTAATATGAGCCAGCATCTAAATAAGTAGATTGTAAGATGTAAACGGCTAATATGAGCCGCTACGTTTCTCTTGGGCTCACATTGACGCCTGATGCAGCTTTTGCTTACTTTTAATCCAACACTGAAATGGCTTGCATGGAATAATTGGATTTTACAAACATTAATTTTGGTGTAGCCAAAGATGATCTAAAATGTTTTCTTCTCTCACCGCTGCATCCAAGTATATACACATTTATAAATACCATATAAGTCAACAAAAACGAAACTGAAGTCCTACCTGAAGAAGAAACGAAAATGTGGAACTCATAGACATGTTGTGAAATCTCTTGATAAAAAAATTGATTTTCGAAGTTATCATCGCAATCATCACATTAATTCAATATGTTCCCAAGCCAATCAAATCGTTTATAAACACTGATGTTTTTATGCTAACCGTAAACTGTATCTATGTATGTTTGCCATTTTAGTCGCGTCAATATGAGCCCAAGCAGAAACGTAGCGGCTCATATTAGCCCTTTACATCTTGTCCTCTACTTATTTAGATGCTGGGTTCATATTAAAACACGCAAAGTTTCGTCTTTGACATATTTAAAATGTGTTGACCATCATAGCCCTTATTAATCTTTTTCATGCGATCAGCAAAGGAGTGATGCTTTGCGATTTGTCCTTCGTCTCGTTTTTGGGAACGCTGCCATAACTGTAATAGCAGCAATCACAAATTCCGTGTATGCAAGATTTCAGCCTTTCCAGCTATCTCCAGTAGCTTGAACCAGGAACCGGTTCAACGTCGAACCAGTTGAACCAGATCTGGCCAGCCATGGGCCTGATCAATAACGGTGTTGCTACCTACCCAGAGAATTCCCATTGCCCAAAAACCTTTCTATGCAGAATTTCAGCCTTCCAACTATCTCCAGTAGCTTGAACCAGGAACTGGTTCAACTGTGAACCAGTTGA
>JASAND010025386.1:0-20394 GCA_030248195.1 Trissonchulus latispiculum
AATTAAACGATTCTGAGTTTTAGTGCCTACTAATTTTTGGGTGAACTAGAACCACGCAAAATTACAATTCACAATCACAATATACAATTAAGACAATTTGGGTTGCTTCAGTAGCGCCTACTTTTGCAAATATGGCCGGCAATTCTAATTGCCCGGCTCGTAATTGATCCTAGATTAACTCAGTTCTGTATATGAGGTCGTAACCAAGGGACCTCCTATCTCAGCTTAGGGGTGGGTCCCCACTCAAAATCCCAATTCATTATATAAACCCCGAAAAACAACACTACACAAAATGTTTTGGGCGTAAGCCCCTGTGAAAAAATAAAGGCCATTCAGGCCGTGGCTTGGTTGACAAAGTTGATTTTAAATAAAGGCCCGAAGGCCGCAAAAAGTGAAAGTTTTAGGCCAAACGGCCTCCTAAAAGTCCCTAAAAGTGCATTCCTAGGTGTTTGATTTCGGCCGAGCATAGCACGCTCATGTGGCCCTCAACATGCTGTGTTTGCTGTGTTGCTTAGATCTTCTCCTCTGACCTGTGTGGGTCAGAGGAGGGCCCTAACTCGCGTCCTAGCAAGGGAAAAGAGAAGGGAAAAGTGTACTTTTGTTCCCGGCCAAAACGCTGGCACAACGGGAAGTACACTCAGATTAGGGAGAAAAACCGACCTCTCTCGGTCGTATCCTCAAGCAAACACTGATTGAAAATTTGAAAAGTTCCAGGAAAGTGAGCTGACAACAATCTGACAGCTCACTGATGTTTGCTTTGTCTGTCGGACTTTCTTTGATTTTATTGGAGCTTCCAGAAATTTCTGGAAGCTCCTCTGTTAAAGCGTGTGCCCAACTCGGGCTGGCCACGCGGCTGGTCCGTTGGAGGGAGATTAATGAGAAAATGGAGTTATTACCCTCCAACTGACCTAATTTGATTTATTTCCAAGCTGAATTTTGGGAAACTTTGCAGACTTTTTGGTTACCACGTAAAGGTAACCAAAGGGGAAATTCCCTGAATAAAAATTAATTTTCCTGAATTAAAAAACGAAATAGTACGAACTGACGGCCACTCGGGGCCCATTGCAAAAAACTAAATATTAAGCCCTAGTTCAGCGGGCTTATTTATAAAATTTTTAGTTTTTTATTATTTTTATCATCCTTGTCTCAAGCCCCTTTCTTTCTTTTTGGAATTGACCTTTCGGCCGTAGACAAGGAAGCCGCCGTTGATCCCAGCAACAATTGTCCTTCCTCGCCAAGACTCTAAGTCTAGCTGGAAAAGGAACGGAAGGGCAATTGTTGCGTAGAAAATATGCATACTAATAGCTACGTAATTTTCCAGAAAATAAAAATTAGATATTATTAATCTACGTACCTAACTACCTAAGACTAACTAGTTTCCTTTCTTTTAAATTATTAGGGAGGGAGCTAAGCCCCCTCCGAACGTAATTTCACACCACATGTATGTGTTAAGTTCCTTCTCTGCGAGGCAAGTCTCTGCTGGGAGAGAGCCAGCAGAGGCTCAGGGGAAGTGAATGGAAACATGAATGGGCGTAACCTCACACATAGTTACGCATTGTTATAAGGTCAGGTCACTTAAGGCCAATATTGAAAATTAAAATGTAACTAATCAAAACTTCTTTTACTTATAACTTTCGCAATATTGGGAGTTAGGTGACCGGGTTTGGAGTTTTAGAATCAGCAGAGAATTGCCTTTCAGATAAAACCAACTTATATTTTGACCAAAAATATGACTAATTAACTAATTATCATCTAACTAATGCAAATTGAGCCTAACTAACACCTATGAACACTAATTAACATTATTCCATGCTATTAATAGACAGATTATGACCTTATTTTGACCCATCTTCCAACATTCGCACATATTAACTGCGTAAAACGTTTTAAACTTAAAGTTTCTTGTTAAATTGTGGGTTAGTAAACAACTTCTGTCTGTGAACTTATTTTCCTTGATGATTTTTAGCTATTTTAACCAGTTTCTGAGTGATTTCTTGACAATATGGGGCCTTATTCGTGGCCTGGGAAGAGTAACGACTCCTCCATTATACGGGAAACCGTATTAAGGCCTATTGCTGGCCCGGGAAGGGTAACGACCCCCCCTCCATTGCTGACTGATAGCCTACCTAAGCTTTCTTGGACTACGTTCCACTGAGGCTCTATTCCATTTCTATTGTCATTTGCATGCGTGTAATACCATTTTCTGTCCTATTCTTCCTGTTTACGCTAGAACCTATGTCACTAATGACGGCTTTCTAGGGGTTTCACACTGACTAGCAACTCTGGTAACTGCAGAACAGTTACTTTATACAATGCTTGGACGTTTCGTAGTTCACATCAAGATTTCACAAACACACCATTCATAACCAGTACATTAGAAACTCAGATCAATTCCATCAAGAATCATGATCTACTACAGATTGAGCTTTTCCCTTGCTACATTTTAGTTTTATTTTCCTTTTTCTTCTTTTTTTATCATTTCATTTTATGTTTTGGGCCGGAAATAGTATAAAACCCGGCCCGAATTTCATTTTTAATGTTTTGGGCCGGAAATAGTATAAAACCCGGCCCGAATTTCAATTTTCATATTTTGGGCCGGAGTTAGTATAAAACCCGGCCCAAATTTCCTTTAATGTTTTGGGCCGGAACTTTATTTATATGTTCGACTTCATGGTTGATCTGTAACGGATCAAGGTGACACATGGTTTCCCTTTTCCGTTGCTGGCGGTAGTAGCTAGGCTAGCTACCCGCTTGGCTTCCTATGCTTCCATCTGCCTTGGGCTGGGACACGTTTGCAAGTCACGTAGCTCCCCCAACGTGTATACGTGGGATTGGGTGGGTTCCCCCCCCCTCGTGACTTTGGGATCTACGTGATTGGGGGAAATTTCCACTAGGGGGCGCTCGTGGGAGGGTCCAACCCAACACTCGCTTCCCCCTTCATTCTGTATGATTTCTGTCAACGTGTGCGCTTGTGTTTCTCTACTATTTCTCCCCCTATTATACTGTGTAAATATTCTGTATCTCTCTCAGCTCTCCCCAGGCTTGGTACGTTAGCTGACCCCCGTCAACCCTACTACTGTAAGTCTATTTTATTGTGTGTTTGTCTGTGTTTCTCTGAGGGTTCATCCCAGTATTATTTATGTATTGTTATAATTACTATAAGTTGTTGTTTCTACCTCTGTTAAAGTGTATTTAATAGTTAGGTTGAGTATTTCTGAGCTCCTGCTAGGTGGGTAGTTCAATTCTGAGTGAGTGAGAGTGCAGTCATCTAGCCTAATGGGATCGGATTACCCCTGCATATATTGTTTGGCGAGGCTGTCCCGACCGTCTCCTGTAGTCGGTCTGTTATCCATCTGTGCCACGGTCTCCGCGTCCGCTACGTCAGGGCGTGGTAACGGTGTTAGTACGTAGGCAAACCTACTAGCCCGCTACAGATCCACTCTTCAATAATAGTCCATATTGGTTTTATTGCTGGAAATTGCAAAAATACAAGGGAAAACTGGTACGCATAGGGCTGTAATTTAGGTTGCTTCAATTACGCATATTGAATAACTTTAACATCTCTTGCCATTTATGTTGTCACCCACCGGTGGGCGGCATGCGTACAACTGGGAACCTATTGTCACCCACCAGTGGGTGACAATGCCGCGAACGTGTTAACTAAATTTTACTCAAATTCTCGATGACTTGTGCTGGCCAGTCTGTGAGCCGTCCGATCACCCAAGATTAGCAGATTCCAGTACAATTGATGAACATGTTTGCTAGGATCAACCTCATTATAATTTATGCAGAACTGTCAAAAATGAGGCGTTTTAGCATTTTCCTGCTATAATATCATCAGAAATTCAACTTAAGTTTTTAATTTTTACACTTGAGCAATTTCTAAGCTCACAGCTTCCCGTCCGCTCACCCAGAATGGGTAAATGTTAGCGTAAAAGCTCAAAGAAAATTGTTTGCTCCAAATTTTTAATGTTGTATTTAATATAATGCTACTGTTAGTGAAACATAAAATATGGCATCCGACAATAGTTTTTATGATATTGTTATTTTTACACTAACATCGAACCATTCTGGGCGAGCGGCATAGGATTACGTGGTGGTGGGAATTGGAGGGTGCAGACCCCCCAGACCGACAAAAAACGGGTAGACCCCCTCAGCGAAAAGGAAAAAATGGCAAACCCTGTCGTCCAGAAAGGAAAACAGAGTAATATAAATATTAAAATATTTAAAAATATTAAATATAATTATTAATATTAAAAAATATTAAAAATGAAATTCGGGCCGGGTTTTATACTATTTCCGGCCCAAAACACTAAAAATGAAATTCGGGCCGGGTTTTATACTGTTTCCGGCCCAATATATGAAAATTGAAATTCGGGCCGGGTTTTATACTATTTCCGGCCCAAAATATTAAAAATGAAATTCGGGCCGGGTTTTATACTATTTCCTGCCCAAAACATTAAAAATGAAATTCGGGCCGGGTTTTATACTATTTCCGGCCCAAAATATGAAAATTGAAATTCGGGCCGGGTTTTATACTATTTCCGGCCCAAAATATTAAAATAGGAGTTCGGGCCGGGTTTTATACTATTTCCGGCCCAAAATAGTAAAATTAAAATTCGGGCCGGGTTTTATACTATTTCCGGCCCAAAATATTAAAATTGGAGTTCGGGCCGGGTTTTATACTATTTCCGGCCCAAAATATACAGCATTTTATAGTGGGCCGGGTTTTATATAGTTTCCGGCCCGGCCGGGTTTTATATAGTTTCCGGCCCGGCCGGGTTTTATATAGTTTTGGCCCGGCCCTGGGCCGGGCCGGGCCGGGCCGGCTTTTATACATCCCCATCAAGAAGTATTCCACCAAAGGAGCATGACTCAAAAGGTTTTGGGTCTGACTCAAGCAATGGGTGTGCTAAGGGTACATACGTGCTGGAATTTCCCATCTCAGCCGATTCATGAAAAAGATTGAGTTAAATTTAAGCTTTAACTACAGTTAACTTTTTACTGAAAATGACCAGAGACTAGAGTTGGGACCGGTTCCAATTTTCAAAACCGGTTCCGGTTCCGGTTCTAGAGTACCGGTTCCGGTTCCGGTTCCGGTTCCGGTTCCGGTTCTAGCTTCCGGTTCCCGGTTCCAAGTACAAAATTCGTGGTTACATTTTAACATTATTTAATATTGGATGCAGGCCCCCAGCAAGGGTTATACAATCAAAATTATAAAGCAATACTGCAAAACAATTGGAATATGTAATGCGATAATAACCAACTGGGTTAAACTTTTTTGTTTACTTAGAATTTTAAAGTTTTTGCCTTACCTTGAATTTGCTCCATTACAAATGCTGTTACTATATGCACAACATACACTAAAACTTGTAAAAAATTAAAACTTTAGTATGGTCGAGCAAATTGTTTCGATAATTCACGGTGAGATTCTACTGTGCATCTAAATGCAGACAGCGCCTTCTGAACAGAATCTTGTAAACTTGAGAATTGAGATATACTGGAGCTTAAATTTTTATTTCTTTAAAAAGAGTACAGTGTCAGTAAGCAAATAGTTTCCAAAACATTTAAATGCATTTAAAATATTTAAAAGCTGAAAGCCAAATTGGAAAGAAGAACATATATATTAAAGTTATATTTAGCGAGGAAATGTACAGTCGCTTGATTACACAAAATAGCTAACAGATAATTCTACATGCTGTTCCATTATTTGAACTTTGATTGACTTTAGTCTCCGTTGCCGATAGCTTAAAAATAAGAAAAAAAGTACTCAAAATTCGAAGTTTTCTACTCCTCTAAAATTTACTATTTTTTAAAAAAATGTTGCTTAAATCTTGCGTGCTGACAATACCACCTTCCATTTACCAATTTTTTGAGAAGATATACTCAATTTCTGACTACATCCCATCGAGTTCTCATCTTTTCTATGAGGTTAATATTCAAATATGTAAGCTGGTTAAAGTTTTCATTCGGCGATGTATCGTTCAGTCTGAACGAAAGTGCCCGTCTTTCGTCAATTACAATTGGAATTTTAGAACAGAAAATTTCAAAAATTCGTTAAAATTAATTTAGAAACAGTTTCACAACTGCATATTGTAATACACACAAAATTACTTGATTTTGACCATTATCAACAGACGGGATAATGTCACTAGTGTTGATTCAAAGAAACGTTTGAAATTTCTCTTAATTCTATGCCTCGGCTTCAGTGAAACCTGAAACGTGCCTCGATCGCCTGAAAAGGGGAAGCGGTGAGTTTGTGTCACCTTCAGTGGAAGCTGAAGCTGTCGTTTTCAGTTTAGGGTCTAAATTTATTCTATGGAGTGTCAGCTTCAGTTTCAGATCCAATAATTGTACCTTCATTTCACGTTTAGTTTGAAACTCTTAATTATTATCAGTCTCATCCTACATATTTCGCCTTCAGGTCTAAATTTGTTGAGTTTCAGTTCAAACTAGATTTTTAGTTTCAATTTCAGTCACTAGCTTGAAAAAAAGACAATATGAATGACAACAGTGAATGGCAACCACAAAAACAAAATCCAGCTTTTGCAAAATTTAAACTCCTGCAAAAAAATTAGTTCAAGCCCATTTTTAAGAGTGGAACCGGCCGGTTCCAAATCCTACTGGTTCCGGTTCGGTTCGGTTCCGGTTCTAAAATCCTTCCGGTTCGGTTCCGGTTCCGATTCCGGTTCCGGTTCCAACCGGTTCTAGTGGAACCGGTCCCAACTCTACCAGAGACGTTTGATTATTAATTGACTTAGGGCCTATTTCTTTAAAGATTAAAATGGTCGGATTAAACGGATTAAAAATCAGCTGGATTAAAATTTTAATTGCTATTTCTTTAATGCTGGAGTAAACGTATTAAACGTGTTAAAATTAACTCGTTTAATCCGACCATTTTTAATCCGCGGATTAAACGAGTGGATTTTAATCCACTTAATCCGCCATTAAAGAAACAGCGATTAAAAATTTTAATCCATCCACTTTTAATCCGTTTAATCCGCGTAGCTGCACGAGGATTAAAAACTAGTTGAAAATGAAGGAGACTGATTAAACGGATTTAAATTAATCTTTAAAGAAACAGCGAATAAGCAGGTCGGATTAAAATTAACTCTTCCAATTTTTAATCCGAAGTGGGAATAAAGAAACAGGATTAGATTTAAATTTTAATCTTAAGTGCATTAAAGAAATAGGATTAAATTTAATCCGTTTAACTCGTTTAACTCGCTGGATTAAACTTTAATCCGTTTAATCCGAGGTGCTATTTCTTTAATGCGGATTAATTTTAATCTAATCCGCTTAATCTTTAAAGAAATAGGGCCATAGTTCCCCTCATTCAGAAGGAAATCCAGAAAGCAACACGGGACTACTTTGAGACATCCCTATACTAAGTATACACTTTTACAGATTTACTAATGGTATTTCAAAGGTGTCGTGAAATGTGTCAATCAAGATGTTGGTTTTTTCAGTTTTTTTCCAAGAAGAATTTTCAGAATATCAATAGTATTTTCTATTTGAAGTTATCAGCTTATCCTGTTTGGAACATACATATTATTTTTCCTTGTTAGATGAAAGAGTTAAGCTGTTTTACGACATTAGATTATTTTACGTCCTCGTCCAGGACATACTGTTGAAATATTGCATAAAATAAATGAAATTAAAATGAAATGAACTTTAGAAATCAGGTTAGCAGCCATTTAATGCAACCTAACCAGATAATTTTTAAGAAAGATAGAATTTATTGCGCATTCTTTTAAGGCTTTGAGTAGAAATAGAACTTTTTTCAGAAAGCGTTGAAAACCGTTAACTGACTAAATTACTCCTGTAACTTTTGCAAAGGAGAAATCTGAAAATGATTTGTGGAAAACAACAGTGTAATTGAAGACGACATGTTCCAATTTTAAAGTTTCACTTTTTAAATCAGTGATCCAAACTTTTTCCACCGTTCCACTTTTTTGTTTAAAACACTCTCGCAGCGTGCTGTGAAAATGACTTTATTTCTGGAATTTTCAGAGAAAGGGGGTCCTTGATTAATTAATATAAAACCGCTTTCATAATAATTAATAAGTCGGTAACTAATCTTCAATATTTGAGTCATCTAGTTTCCTTTTTGGTTAGTTTGTTGCAATCGCTTAAAATTTTGCAAATTAAGTCTAAAGGCATAAAAAAGTACAAGTTTTTCTCGGTCAGCCGAAAAACTTGCAGTTTTTAAAACAATTCCATAACATCCAATTGACCTGATTGTTACAGGGGAGAGAATTAAGGCTGACCTTTAAACCTTTACTGGGGGGATATAAAAGTGAAATCAATTTCATGGAAATTTAACAATTTCAATTTCAGTTTCTCTTTTCGTCTCTCTTGCTCGACATGGACGTCAAGATAGCGCCGGAAGACGCGCGTCAAATGAAGCGCCTGGCTTTCTGTGCTGTGGTCGTCAGCACGATCGCTGTTACGGTTTGCGTCATTTCGCTGCCCAGTATCTACAGTGTCATACAGCAAGTGCAGTCCTCACTGGAGGTGGAGATGGACTTTTGTAAGGTCAGACCTTTGAACTGTTGTTACAATGTAGAGTTTACTGTAGTTTTTTCTGCTATGTGAAGAAATGAAATTGTCACTACAGTAAACGAGACACGAAAATTTTGGCTTCTGGCAGCATTCGAAGGTCGAATGCAAGACATTAGAATACTTTGTAAATATGCAGCGAAAATTAAGCGTTGTACAAAACGGTTTTGAATGTGGAAACAATATTTCAAGTGCCAGTATGAGTAGACTGTTTTTATTTTACCCTAAGTACCAGTACTACACTCCAATCTACATATATATCATCAATCAAAGCTCTCTTAATAACTGTCTTTTACATCAATGTGCAGCAGGCTAGTTTGGGGGGAGGGGTGAACCGGCGGCCCAAGGCCGCCGAAAAACCTTATTTTTTTGGTTTTTTGGCTAAAAATCGGAAAAACTCGGATTCTGGCACCTCTCTGGAGGGGAGGGGGTGAGCTGCTGGTCTGGGGAAGGTGGAACCCCCTCAAGCACATGTATGCTCAGAACACAACAGCTTACTTGACATTGAGAAATGTATCTTATTCTGCATGTTATGCTATTGTCGGATTCTGGCAAAGGTCAGCCTCCTTCTGTGGGATGCGAAATCTGATTTCGCTAAAGCCGATTAAAACTCGGCATGCTGTATACACAACTGTACCTTCCTAAGTTCGCGTCTCAACCATACATGCGCTTGGTGGGGCTCTCACCCCGTCCCCAGAAATCCGGATTTTTCCTTTTTTTGGGCAGAAAACCGGAAAACTCGGTCTTCCGGCGGCCACAGCCGCCGGTTCCTCCCTCCCCTAGACGTTCCCCTCCTGCACATGTCTGGTGTCAACTACAGTAGATTACAAAGCCAGTGGTTTAACGAGACTAAATGATATACAAGTGCACAGTGGTTCAGGAATGCTGGTCAAATCCGACTGGCACCCCCCTCCAAATGAACCACCTCTCCCTCCGCCCCTTATGGAATCAGAAACGGGTAACAAACGGGAATCGCTCACTCGCTTAGAATATTTTGTGCATCCATGTGTTAAACATACAAGCTTTTACCTTGTTCCCAAATTGGGACCTGTTAATTCAACGCTTACTAAAGGGTTTGTCAATGGTGTGGCATCGGGTCAAATACTGAGAAGGGGATTTTAAGCAATAGTGCGCATAGAATACTTTCTGCTTATGGTCAAAAATATGTAACAAGATCTCTGAATAAAATTAGATGGTAATTAAGAATGTTGCGCACTTTAGACCGGGAATTTCATTTACTTCCTTCCAATATTTTCAAAATTATGGACCAGTCAGAATTTCGCTATAATCTCTTGTTTAAAGTTTCAAATGGCATATTTGCGCTTAGTAGTTGATTAACAATTAAATTAACTAAATTAAATTCTACTAAATATCTTTAGAGCCGATCTGCTGATCTCTTGCGAGAAGCTGGTCGACTTCAGTTCACCGATGTTGGCGAGAGTAACACTCGAGTTGCCCGAGGAAACTATGGAACTGAAGTGGATTTTGGATGTAAGGAATTAAAATGGAATATTTTAATTTAAAGATTTAGATTTACAGTACTGTTCGAAAGCATCTTCCACTGATGCCAGCATCAACATCACTGATGCCGGCATCAGCACCACTGATGCCGACAAATACTAGCTAAGTTTTAAGCATAAGCTTTCTTTGCTTTCTCTTTTCAGGGTAGTTTGGCTTCCTCCAGGCTTTGAATGAAAGCAGCCTTTTTGTTACTGCAAAAGGTTAGCATAGTGCTTGTACGCATGTATGCTGCACTGACTCAAATGTGAACTAGCTTGCTGGAGGCTGTCTGACATGGTTACATAGTTGAATAAAAAGTGATATGCTTTGAAATATTTTACAACTGACGTTTCTACAGTAATTCATATTTGTTTGTTTGTTGCAGTTACAAATAGTCGACTGCTGCATTAATATCATTAAAATAAGAAGCCTAAGAGAAAACGATCAAGGATTTGAAACTTTAAACAAGAGATTATAGCGAAATTCTGACTGGTCCATAATTTTAGAAAATATTGGAAGGAAGTAAATGAAATTCCCGGTCTAAAGTGCCAACGATATGATACCATCTAATTTTATTCAGAGATCTTGTACATATTTTTGACCATAAGCAGAAAGTATTCTGCGCACTATTGCTTAAAATCCTTCTCAGTATTTGACCCGATGCCACACCATTGACAAGGCTGTAGTAAGCGTTGAATTAACAGGTCCCAATTTGGGGAACAAGGTAAAGCTTGTATGTTTAACACATGGATGCACAAAATATTTCTAAACGTGGAAGAGACGTTGAATTGTTACCGTTTCTGATTCCATAAGGGGCGGAGGGAGGTGGTTCATTTGGAGGGGGTGCCAGTCGGATTTGACCAGCATTCCTGAACACTGTGCACTTGTATATCATTTTAGTTTCCTTCGTTTAAACCACTGTTTAAGCTTTGTACAATCTGCAATAGTTGACACCAGACATGTGCAGGAGGGCGCGTCTAGGGGAGGGGAGGAACCGGCGGCTGTGGCCGCCGGAAGACCGAGTTTTCGGTTTTCTGCTTAAAAAAGGAAAAATCCGGATTTCTGGGGACAGGGGTGAGCCCCACCGAGCGCATGTATGGTTGAGACGCAGACTTAGGAAGGTACAGTTGTGTATACAGCATGCGGAGTTTTAATCGGCTTTAGCGAAATCAGATTTCGCATCCCACAGAGAAGGAGGCTGACCTTTGCCAGAATCCGACAAATAGCATAACATGCAGAATAAGATACATTTCTCAATGTCAAGTAAGCAGCTGTTGTGTTCTGAGCATGCATGTGCTTGAGGGGGTTCCACCTTCCCCAGACCAGCAGCTCACCTCCCTCAGGGAGGTGCCAGAATCCGAGTTTTTCCGATTTTTAGCCGAAAACCAAAAAATAAGGTTTTTTTGCGGCCTTGGGCCAACAGTTCATATCCCCCCAAACTAGCCTGCTGCACATTGATGTGGAAGACACCTTGATTATTAAGAGAGCTTTGATTATGGTTTCCTCTGTAGATTAGGGTGTGATACCGGTACTTGGGGGTAATATAAAAACTGTCTATTCATACTGGCGCTTGAAATATTGTTTCCAGATTCAAAACCGTTTTGTTCAACGCTTAATTTTCGCTGCACACTTGGAAAGTACTCAAGTGTCTTGCGTTCGAACTTCGAATGCTGCCAGAAGCCACATTTTTCGGGTCTCAGGTACTGTAGTTTCAGTTCATTTCTTCAATAGCAGAAAAAGCTACAGTAAACTCTACATTGAACAACAGTTCAAAGGTCTGACCTTACAAAAGTCCATCTCCACCTCCAGCGAGGACTGAACCTGCTGTATGACACTGTAAATGCTGGGCAGCGAAATGACGCAAACCGTAACAGCGATCGTGCTGACAACCACAGCACAGAAAGCCAGGCGCTTCATTTGACGCGCGTCTTCCGGCGCTATTTTGACGTCCATGTTGAGCGAGAGAGGCGAAAAGTGAAACTGAAATTGAAATTGTTAAATTTCCATGGAATTGATTTCACTTTTATATCCCCTAGTAAAGGTTTAAAGGTCAGCCTTAATTCTCCCCCCTGTAACAATCAGGTCAATTGGATGTTATGGAATTGTTTTAAAAACGGCAAGTTTTTCGGCTGACATAGAAAAACTTGTACTTTTTATACTTTTAGACTTAATTTGCAAAATTTTAAGCATTTGCAGCAAACTAACCAAAAAGGAAACATTAGCTTTGTTATCTGACACAAATATTGAAGACTAGTTATCAATTTATTAATTACAATTATTAGAACATTTAGGTTAATCAAGGACCCCCTTCTGCCAAAAATTCCAGAAATATAGCCATTTTCACAGCACGCTACGAGATCGTTTTAAACAAAAAAGTGGAACGGCGGAAAAAGTCTGGATCACTGATTTAAAAAGTGAAACTTTAAAATTGGAACACGTCGTCTTCAATTACGCTGTTGTTTTCCACAAATCATTTTCAGATTTCTCCTTTGCAAAAGTTACAGGAGTAATTTAGTCAGTTAACGGTTTTCAACGCTTTCTGAAAAAAGTTCTATTTCTACTCAAATGTGCAATAAATTCTATCTTTCTTAAAAATTATCTGGTTAGGTTGCATTAAATGGCTGCTAACCTGATTTCTAAAGTTCATTTCATTTTAATTTCATTTATTTTAAGCAATATTTCAACAGTATGTCTTGGACGAGGACGTAAAATAAGCTAATGTCGTAAAACAGCTTGACTCTTTCATCTAACAAGGAAAATAATATGTATGTACCAAACAGGATAAGCTGATAACTTCAAATAGAGAATACTATTGAAATTCTGAAAATTCTTCTTGAAAAAAAACTGAAAAAACCAACATCTTGATTGACACATTTCACGACACCTTTGAAATTCCATTAGTAAATCTGTAAAAGTGTATACTTAGAATAGGGATGTCTCAAAGTAGTCCCGTGTTGCTTTCTGGATTGCCTTCTGAATGGGGAGAACTATGGCCCTATTTCTTTAAAGATTAAGCGGATTAGATTAAAATTAATCCGCATTAAAGAAATAACACCTCTGATTAAACGGATTAAAGTTTAATCCAGCGAGTTAAACGAGTTAAACGGATTAAATTTAATCCTATTTCTTTAATGCACTTAAGATTAAAATTTAAATCTAATCCGTGTTTCTCTCTCTCTCTACTCTCTCTCTCTCTCTTTTTTTATTTCCCACTTCGGATTAAAAATTGGAAGAGTTAATTTTAATCCGACCTGCTTATTCGCTGTTTCCTTAAAGATTAATTTAAGTCCGCTTAATCAGTCTCCTTCATTTTCAACTAGTTTTTAATCCTCGTGCAGCTACGCGGATTAAACGGATTAAAAGTGGATGGATTAAAATTTTTAATCGCTGTTTCTTTAATGGCGGATTAAGTGGATTAAAATCCACTCGTTTAATCCGCGGATTAAAAATGGTCGGATTAAACGAGTTAATTTTAACACGTTTAATACGTTTACTCCAGCATTAAAGAAATAGCAATTAAAATTTTAATCCAGCTGATTTTTAATCCGTTTAATCCGACCATTTTAATCTTTAAAGAAATAGGCCCTAAGTCAATTAATAATCAAACGTCTCTGGTAGAGTTGGGACCGGTTCCACTAGAACCGGTTGGAACCGGAACCGGAATCGGAACCGGAACCGAACCGGAAGGATTTTTAGAACCGGAACCGGAACCGGAACCGGAACCAGTAGGATTTGGAACCGGCCGGTTCCACTCTTAAAAATGGGCTTGAACTAATTTTTTTGCAGGAGTTTAAATTTTGCAAAAGCTGGATTTTGTTTTTGTGGTTGCCATTCACTGTTGTCATTCATATTGTCTTTTTTTCAAGCTAGTGACTGAAATTGAAACTAAAAATCTAGTTTGAACTGAAACTCAACAAATTTAGACCTGAAGGCGAAATATGTAGGATGAGACTGATAATAATTAAGAGTTTCAAACTAAACGTGAAATGAAGGTACAATTATTGGATCTGAAACTGAAGCTGACACTCCATAGAATAAATTTAGACCCTAAACTGAAAACGACAGCTTCAGCTTCCACTGAAGGTGACACAAACTCACCGCTTCCCCTTTTCAGGCGATCGAGGCACGTTTCAGGTTTCACTGAAGCCGAGGCATAGAATTAAGAGAAATTTCAAACGTTTCTTTGAATCAACACTAGTGACATTATCCCGTCTGTTGATAATGGTCAAAATCAAGTAATTTTGTGTGTATTACAATATGCAGTTGTGAAACTGTTTCTAAATTAATTTTAACGAATTTTTGAAATTTTCTGTTCTAAAATTCCAATTGTAATTGACGAAAGACGGGCACTTTCGTTCAGACTGAACGATACATCGCCGAATGAAAACTTTAACCAGCTTACATATTTGAATATTAACCTCATAGAAAAGATGAGAACTCGATGGGATGTAGTCAGAAATTGAGTATATCTTCTCAAAAAATTGGTAAATGGAAGGTGGTATTGTCAGCACGCAAGATTTAAGCAACATTTTTTAAAAAAATAGTAAATTTTAGAGGAGTAGAAAACTTCGAAAGTTGAGTACTTATTTTCTTATTTTTAAGCTATCGGCAACGGAGACGAAAGTCAATCAAAGTTCAAATAATGGAACAGCATGTAGAAGTATCTGTTAGCTATTTTGTGTAATCAAGCGACTGTACATTTCCTCGCTAAATATAACTTTAATATATATGTTCTTCTTTCCAATTTGGCTTTCAGCTTTTAAATATTTTAAATGCATTTAAATGTTTTGGAAACTATTTGCTTACTGACACTGTACTCTTTTTAAAGAAATAAAAATTTAAGCTCCAGTATATCTCAATTCTCAAGTTTACAAGATTCTGTTCAGAAGGCGCTGTCTGCATTTAGATGCACAGTAGAATCTCACCGTGAATTAGCGAAACAATTTGCTGGACCATACTAAAGTTTTAATTTTTTACAAGTTTTAGTGTATGTTGTGCATATAGTAACAGCATTTGCAATGGAGCAAATTCAAGGTATGGCAAAAACTTTAAAATTCTAAGTAAACAAAAAAGTTTAACCCAGTTGGTTATTATCGCATTACCTATTCCAATTGTTTTGCAGTATTGCTTTATAATTTTGATTGTATAACCCTTGCTGGGGGCCTGCATTCAATATTAAATAATGTTAAAATGTAACACAGGAATTTTGTACTTGGAACCGGGAACCGGAAGCAGAACCTGAACCGGAACCGGAACTGGAACCTGAACCGGTACTCCAGAACCGGAACCGGAACCGGTTTTGAAAATTGGAACCGGTCCCAACTCTAGTCTCTGGTCATTTTCAGTAAAAAGTTAACTGTAGTTAAAGCTTAAATTTAACTCAATCTTTTTCATGAATCGGCTGAGATGGGAAATTCCAGCACGTATGTACCCTTAGCACACCCATTGCTTGAGTCAGACCCAAAACCTTTTGAGTCATGCTCCTTTGGTGGAATACTTCTTGATGGGGATGTATAAAAGCCGGCCCGGCCCGGCCCGGCCCAGGGCCGGGCCAAAACTATATAAAACCCGGCCGGGCCGTAAACTCTAGAAAACCCGGCCCGGCCGGAAACTATATAAAACCCGGCCCACTATAAAATGCTGTATATTTTGGGCCGGAAATTGTATAAAACCCGGCCCGAACTCCAATTTTAATATTTTGGCCGGAAATAGTATCAAACGCGGCCCGAATTTTAATTTTCATATTTTGGGCCGGAAATAGTATAAAACCCCGGACCGAACTCCTATTTTAATATTTTGGGCCGGAAATAGTATAAAACCCGGCCCGAATTTCAATTTTCTTATTTTGGGCCGGAAATAATATAAAACCCACAAAATTTCATTTTTAATGTTTTGGGCGGGAAATAATCTCAAAACCCGGCGAATTTCATTTTTAATATTTTGGGCCGGAAATAGTCTAAAACCGGCCGAATTTCAATTTTCATATATTGGGCCGGAAACAGTATAAAACCCGGCCCGAATTTCATTTTTTAGTGTTTTGGGCCGGAAATATTTTTAAAACCCGGCCCGAATTTCATTTTTAATATTTTTTAATATTAATAATTATATTTAATATATTTTTAAATATTTTAATATTTATATTACTCTATTTTCCTTTCTGGACGACAGGGTTTGCCATTTTTCCTTTCGCTGAGGGGGTCTACCCGTTTTTTCACAGTCTGGGGTCTGCACCCTCCAATTCCCACCCCCACGTAATCCTATGCCGCTCTGCCCAGAATGGTTCGATGTTAGTGTAGAAATAACAATATCATAAAAACTATTGTCGGATGCCATATTTTATGTTTCACTAACAATAGCATTATATTAAATACAACATTAAAAATTTGGAGCAAACAATTTTCTTTTGAGCTTTTACGCTAACATTTACCCATTCTGGGTGAGCGGACGGGAAGCTGTGAGCTTAGAAATTGCTCAAGTGTAAAAATTAAAAACTTAAGTTGAATTTCTGATGATATTATAGCAGGAAAATGCTAAAACGCCTCATTTTTGACAGTTCTGCATAAATTATAATGAGGTTGATCCTAGAAACATGTTCATCACTTGTACTGGAATCTGCTAATCTTTGGTGATCGGACGGCTCACAGACTGGCCAGCACAAGTCATCGAGAATTTGAGTAAAATTTAGTTAACACGTTCGCGGCATTGTCACCCACCGGTGGGTGACAACAGGTTCCTGTTGTACGCATGTCACCCACCGGTGGGTGACAACATACATGGCAAGAGATGTTAAAGTTATTCAATATGCGTAATTGAAGCAACCTAAATTACAGCCCTATGCGTACCAGTTTTCCCCCTTGTATTTTTGCAATTTCCAGCAATAAAACCAATATGGACTATTATTGATGAGTGGATCTGTAGCGGGGCTAGTAGGTTTGCCTACGTACTAACACCGTTACCACGCCCTGACGTAGCGGACGCGGAGACCGTGGCACAGATGGATAACAGACCGACTACAGGAGACGGTCGGGACAGCCTCGCCAAACAATATATGCAGGGGTAATCCGATCCTAAGGGCGAGATGACTCGCACTCTCACTCACTCAGAATTGAACTACCTACCTAGCAGGAGCTCAGAAATACTCAACCTAACTATTAAATACACTTTAATAGAGGTAGAAACAACAACTTATAGTAATTATAACAATACAAAATAATACTGGGATGAACCCTCAGAGAAACACAGACAAACACACAATAAAATAGACTTACAGTTGTAGGGTTGACGGGGGTCAGCCAACGTACCAAGCTCTGGGGAGAGCTGAGGGAGACACACAGAATATTTACACAGTATAATAGGGGGAGAAATAGTAGAGAAACACAAGCGCACACGTTGACAGAAATATACAGAATGAATGGGGGAAGCGAGTGTTGGGTTGAACCCTCCCACGAGCGCCCCCTAGTGAGAATTTCCCCCAATCACGTAGCTCCCAAAGTCACGAGGGGGGGGGAACCCACCCAATCCCACGCATACACGTTGGGGGAGCTACGTGACTTGCATACGTGTCCCAGCCCAAGGTGATGTTGATATAGGAAGCCAAGCGGGTAGCTAGCCTAGCTACTACCGCCAGCAACGGAAAGGTTGACCATGTGTCACCTTGATCCGTTACAGATCAACCATGAAGTCGAACATATAAATAAAGTTCCGGCCCAAAACATTAAAAGTGAAATTTGGGCCGGGTTTTATACTAACTCCGGCCCAAAATATGAAAATTGAAATTCGGGCCGGGTTTTATACTATTTCCGGCCCAAAACATTAAAAATGAAATTCGGGCCGGGTTTTATACTATTTCCGGCCCAAAACATTAAAAATGAAATTCGGGCCGGGTTTTATACTATTTCCGGCCCAAAATATACAGCATTTGTAATGGAAAAGGCAAAATAAAACCTAAAATGGGCAAGGAAAAGCTCAATCTGTAGTAGATCATGATTCTTGATGGAATTGATCTGAGTTTCTAATGTACTGGTTATGAATGGTGTGTTTGTGAAATCTTGATGTGAACTGTGAAACGTCCAAGCATTGTATAAAGTAACTGTTCTGCAGTTACCAGAGTTGCCAGTCAGTGTGAAACCCCCAGAAAGCCGTCATTAGGGACATAGGTTCTAGCGTAAACAGGAAGAATAGGACAGAAAATGGTATTACACGCACGCAAACGACACGAAAATGGAATAGAGCCTCAGTGGAACGTAGTCCAAGAAAGCTTAGGTAGGCTATCAGTCAGCAATGGAGGGGTCGTTACCCTTCCCGGGCCAGCAATAGGCCCTAATACGGTTTCCCGTATAATGGAGGAGTCGTTACTCTTCCCAGGCCACGAATAAGGCCCCATATTGTCAAGAAATCACTCAGAAACTGGTTAAAATAGCTAAAAATCATCAAGGAAAATAAGTTCACAGAAAGAAGTTGTTTACTAACCCACAATTTAACAAGAAACTTTAAGTTTAAAACGTTTTACGCAGTTAATATGTGCGAATGTTGGAAGATGGGTCAAAATAAGGTCATAATCTGTCTATTAATAGCATGGAATAATGTTAATTAGTGTTCATAGGTGTTAGTTAGGCTCAATTTGCATTAGTTAGATGATAATTAGTTAATTAGTCATATTTTTGGTCAAAATATAAGTTGGTTTTATCTGAAAGGCAATTCTCTGCTGATTCTAAAACTCCAAACCCGGTCACCTAACTCCCAATATTGCGAAAGTTATAAGTAAAAGAAGTTTTGATTAGTTACATTTTTATTTTGCAATATTGGCCTTGGGTGACCTTACAACAATGCGTAGCTACGTGTGAGGTTACGCCCATTCATGTTTCCATTCACTTCCCCTGAGCCTCTGCTGGCTCTCTCCCAGCAGAGACTTGCCTCGCAGAGAAGGAACTTAACACATACATGTGGTGTGAAATTACGTTCGGAGGGGGCTTAGCTCCCTCCCTAATAATTTAAAAGAAAGGAAACTAGTTAGTCTTAGGTAGTTAGGTACGTAGATTAATAATATCTAATTTTTATTTTCTGGAAAATTACGTAGCTATTAGTATGCATATTTTTTACGCAACAATTGCCCTTCCGTTCCTTTTCCAGCTAGACTTAGAGTCTTGGCGAGGAAGGACAATTGTTGCTGGGATCAACGGGCGGCTTCCCTTGTCTACGGCTGAAAGGTCAAGTCCAAAAAGAAAGAAAGGGGCTTGGAGACAAGGGAGCCGATAAAAATAATAAAACTAAAATTTTATAAATAAGCCCGCTGAACTAGGGCTTAATATTTAGTTTTTTGTAATGGGCCCCGAGTGGCCGTCATTTCGTACTATTTCGTTTTTTAATTCAGGAAAATTAATTTTTATTCAGGGAATTTCCCCTTTGGTTACCTTTACGTGGTAACCAAAAAGTCTGCAAAGTTTCCCAAAATTCAGCTTGGGAAATAAATCAAATTAGGGTCAGTTGGAGGGTAATAACTCCATTTTCTCATTAATCTCCCCTCCAACGGACCAGCCGCGTGGCCAGCCCGAGTTGGGCACACGCTTTAACATAGGGAGCTTCCAGAAATTTCTGGAAGCTCCAATAAAATCAAAGAAAGTCCGACAGACAAAGCAAACACTAGTGAGCTGTCAGATTGCTGTCAGCTCACTGGAACTTTCAAATTTTCATCAGTGTTTGCTTGAGACACGACCGAGAGAGGTCGGTTTTTCCCCCTATCTGAGTGTACTTCCCGTTGTGCCAGCGTTTTGGCCGGGAACAAAAGTACGCTTTTCCCGGTTAGGACGCGAGTTAGGGACCCCCCCCGGACCACGGTTGGTGTCAGAAGGGATGATCTAAGCAACACAGCAAACACAGCACGTTGAGGGCCATATGAGCGCACTATGCTCGGCCAGAAATCAAACACCTAGGAATGCACTTTTAGGGATCTTAGGAGGCCGTTTGGTCAAAGTTCTCATACTTTTGCGGCCTTCAGGCCTTTATTTTAAAATCAGCTTTGTCAACCAGGCCACGGCCTGAATGGCCTTTATTTTTTCACAAAGGAAACCGCCCAAAACATTTTGTGTAGTGTTTTTTTTCGGGGTTCCTTCCCTGAAGTGGGAGCACGAGTGGGGACACACCCCTAAACTGATATTTGAGGTACCTTGGTTACGACTTTCATATTTTTCACTACAGTTTTTTTTTTTTCCTTGTCAGACACAACCGGCAATTCGGTTTTCACGGCAAACCCATATTTGCAAAAGTAGGCTTCACTGTAACTAACCCAAACCAGTACTTGTAATTGTATATTGTGATTGTGAATTGTAATTTTGC
>JASAND010025387.1:0-12056 GCA_030248195.1 Trissonchulus latispiculum
AAGGCCGAAAAACGCTGTTTTTGCCCGTTTTTAGACTATTTTAAAATTTTCGGACTTGGAAATTTTTCAGCTTGAAGGTGTCCAAAAACGCTATTTTTTCCATTTTTGACCATCTATAAAAATCGAAGCAGATTGAAATTCGGAAAAAAAACATAAACTTGCTAAGTACCATTGCCTAGATATTCAAAAAATAGTATAGAAAAATTTTTCCTATGGGCCGTTCGAAAAATCGAGTTAACACAAAATTGACAAAAATCATGCTGAATACAGAGAAAAAAAACCCCACTATCAAACCCGTAAGAGAAAGTCGATTTTTTCAAAGTTCATTTTTTCCGGGCAAGTTTGGTATCATTCGAAAGCTCTCGGCCTGGAGATTTCAAAAATGTAAATATTAGCTCTTATTTCCTTCCCGTTAATTAGTTATGCCTAATTAGCACGTTTCAAAATCCGCAAAGTGCCTTTATAAGCTCATATTATGGGGGGGCTCTCCGAGCACCCCCATGATATATATATATATATATATATATATATATATATATATATATATATATATATATATATATATATATATATACCGAAATGGCACTTTCAGGATTTTTGGCCCCTAGCTAGCCAAGGAAGCAAAATTGTCCAAATCTGACACTATAGGATGATGCAGCGTCCTCGATAGTACCGTACTATAGTGTCGAAATGTTTCCGTTTGGTTGTTAAAAAAATTTTTCAAAAAATTGGGTGGGTTTTTCCCCGCCACATTTGGCAATGTGCCAGACTAACGGTGCATCGGATCGATCTAATTTTTGCTGTGTGCAAAGAGGAATAATTGCCATCATTGCAGACATTATATATTTGCAAAACTTTTCTAGTCCAACCTTGTCAAAAGTTACATCGGTCATACATCAAAATATTGACTTTATTCTGGACTCAGAAACATGTTGGCAATCAAGTTTTCGAGTTTAAGAACACTGTCTAATGTTCAAATTATATACTTAATGATTTCATGTTTTTTGGCATTAGCAATGGCTAAAAATGCTATTTTTGGCACAAAAATTGAAAACATTTTGAGGGGGAGGTTTGGGGAGGGTTTGGGGGTCTAAAAAGAGAGCCCCCCAAAATTCCGGGGGAGGGGGTCCCCCCAACCCAAAATCCCCGTTACACCTATGGTTCCCCTCCAAGTGGGTTTTTCCCCGCCACTGTGTGGCAATGTGCCAGGCTAACGGTGCATCGGATCAGTCTAATTTTTGCTGTGTGCAAAGAGGAAGAGTTGCCATCATTGCAGATATTTGCAAAACTTTTCTAGCCCAACCCAGTCAAAAGTTACATCGGTCCAAACTTTTGTCAAATTTTCGGATGGTTGGACCAAAAAGTAGGTGTCATTTTCAAAATGTCAAAAAATGAGCAGGAGTGAACCAAATGACTTGATCTTTCCATACATATGTAGGTTAGAAAGAGTCGGGTTTTTTCACCCCATGGCTATACCCTAGCTACATAGGTGTGGCCATAGTTTCACCATGGGGGGTACTTTTTTGGGGGAGGTCTGGGGGGGCGATCGTGGGGCAGGTTTGGGGGGTCTAAAAAGGGGAGGGTGGAAGTCCCCAAAAATGGCCAAAAACCCAACTTTCAAAAATTTTCAATTTTTTTGACAGTTTTGGCCACTTTTTAGCCAAAAATTGGGGGGGGGGGGGGTGGCAAAATTTGTCGTTTTGTAGGGTGGGGGGTGTACTGGTACTTTGCTTATATTCGAAATGCTTAATTATATAGGCGTAACCACTTAAGTTTGATACAAAAATGTGTGTACATAACTGTGATCACTTACACTGCATTTAATATTCATCACAGACCCTTAACATTATATATTTTCTGAATCGTTATGATAAGATGTCAAGATGAGATGAGATTTTTTAAACCCTAAAATTTTGAAAAATTTCAAATATTTCAAAATATCGATTTATCGAGGTTTCCCCCGGAATATGCATGCTAAAAATTTCTTCCTTCCAGGAAACATTTCCCATCTCAATACTCGCAGAAAATCGGTTAAGGTTTGAATTTTTTATTAGCAGTTTCGATTTTCAAATTCCTTTGATTTGTGCCGCTTTCCCAAATTTGACAAGCTGCTGCTCACGCACTACTTGATAAAAAATTTTTCATTTCCATTTTCGGGACCCCTTGGCCGTCTGCTTTAACATAGTGGACGTCATTTTACCATTGAAATTTGAGTTTTCGAAAAATAACCATTTTTTGGCCCAAAATTTTAATATACTGATACCGATGAAATTGCGTGTAGATATAAGTCATGCTAAATATTCCATGTTTGTTGAATCCAACGATATCAAAATGTTGCCGCATATTGCGGCATATTGCGATTCTTCGAAAAAATCAACTTTTAAATTTTGAAAAATGGCTTCCACTATTTTAAAGCAGATGCCTAAGAGGTCCCGAAAATGAAAATAAAAAATTTTCTATCAAGCAATACGTGAGCAGTAGCTTGTCGCATTTGGTAAAGCGACAAAGATCAGAGGATTTTGAAAATCGAAAAATGCAAGTAAAAATTCAAACCGTAACCGATTTTCTTCGTTCTTGCGTCATTCTGTCTGCTTTGAAATGGAAAATTTTTCTGAAAGAAAGAAATTTTTAGCATACATGTTCCGGAGAAAAAGCACAATAAACCGATATTTTGAAATTTTTGAAACTTTTCAATATTTTAGATATTATAAAAATTTTCCTCTCATCCGATTCATAAAATATATAATGTTATGGATCTGCGATGAATATTAAATGCAGTGTAAGTGATCACAGTTTCGTACACACATTTTTGTGTCAAACTTTAGTACGAATTAGTACCAAGCTAAACGTTACATTTTTAAAATCCCAGCCCAAGAGCTTTGGAATGATACCAATTCAATGCCGAGAATTGCAATGCAGAGAATGCACGTTGCCGACAAAGGCATTGGCGAGCTTTGCATTGCCGACAAAGGTCAAGGTCAATATTTTTAACATAGTTTAGAAGAAGTATAATTTTCCAGATTTTTTGCAGACTCAACTTAAGTTTTTCGCGAGACGTCGGTTATGTCATTCGATACCTCCATCAAATAGCTGGGGTCGATTTTTTATTTATCGCGAAGTCGCTCTTCGTTATACAGAAATAAGCTGAAATGTGTGCGTAACCTGTATTTTGCTTACTTTTTCCAAGTTTGTCAAGCGATTAGTTTAGCAAGAAAGCAGTAATCAGGGCAACTAAAACACGTCCCTGGGTATTTATGTGCAAAACACATCTGTGAGGTAGCAGCCCTCCAGCTTGCATGGTGAATGCTATACAATCTTTGGAAAAAATTGGTCGTGTTTTTGCAAAAACTACATTGTTTATGATAGCAGCCTACGGGATGCTGTTGGAAGACGATCAGGCGTCGGATAATTTGCCCCTATGAGTTTGATTCGACGCCCTTAGTTTGATTTTACGGCTTGCATAGTTCAAGAAATAATGGAATATTTAATTTCTGCAAAAATGACAAGTTTTCGACGCCAAAACAAGAAAATCGGCTATATCTCACGGCAGAGAAAAGCTAGAACGTTGCTTTAAAAAGCAAAAATATGACGCTCAACGATATCTTTCGAATGCATATGGTCATAACTGTATAGCTGCTGTCAAACCTTCAGAAATTGGGAAAAACCGCCCTGACCGGAAATCTCGAATTTTTGAATCGGGATTGCGCGGAGGGTGTTCGAACGCTAAAAGAATGTATGTCGGAAAGTTTTGTTTAATTTCGTCTTGTAAAACCAACCAACCAACAATATGTACCCAAAAGAATCACAACCTCGAAGCAACTTTCTAGCTTTTCTCTACCGTGAGATATAGCAGATTTTCTTGTTTTGGCGTCGAAAACTTGTCATTTTTGCAGAAATCAAATAATCAATCATTTCTTGAACTAACAGAAATCCGGTGCGTCGACAAACGAGATCCGGTGCGTCGATAACAGAAATCCGGTGCGTAGGTAGGCCAAATCCTGGGCGTCGACAAACGAAATCCGGTGAGTCAATAACAGAAATCCGTGCGTAGTAGGTCAAATCCGGTGCGTCGACAAACGAAATCCGGTGCGTCGATAGCAGAAATCCGGTGCGTAAGTAGGCCAAATCCGGTGCGTCGACAAACGAAATCCGGTGCGTCGATAACAGAAATCCTGTGCGTAGGTAGGCCAAATCCGGTGCGTCGACAAACGAAATCCGGTGAGTTAATAACAGAAATCCGTGTGTAGGTAGGCCAAATCCGGTGCGTCGACAAACGAAATCCGGTGCGTCGATAACAGAAATCCGGTGCGTAGGTAGGCCAAATCCGGTGCGTCGACAAACGAAATCCGGTGCGTCGATAACCGAAATCTGGTGCGTGCTTGCAAATTGGTGTGTAGACATATAAAAAATTGTGTGTAGATTGAAGAATATAATGTGTGAAATCAAAGAGTTAGATAAGTCAAATTTATCTCAGAGTCCGAATCTTCAAAAAATTGTGTAGGTATCGTTTGGAGCGTCAATTCTTCCAAAAAATGATATAGGTATCATTTCGGTGCGTACGTGGAACCTGGGGTGGCCACCTCCCGTCCACCACCCCATTGCCCAGGTGTGATGTGACATATCGCAGGTCAGCTCCTCTAGTCTCCCCTCATTTCACCTTCTCATGTTTACCGACGGGAACCTGTTGCAAAGATGATTTACTTTCCCTTGAAATTCCTACATCTCAATGATTTTCGTTTTATTTTATTTTATCAAAACAATTACAAACCAAAGCATTAAATAGGACAGTTTCTGTTCATTTTTACACCTTGCATGTCCTAACAATATCCCAGGATCAATACATCCCGTTGAACCAGTCTGCATTACTGTCCCCACCATGTGCTACATCGCTCTCTTCCTTCATATCGCCCCGTCAACCGCATCCTTCTGTTCACTATCTGAGCACCATGAAGCATCTTTCCACAAATGATCAAAACCCAATGTCAGGAGTTTGTGGTAATGGAATAAAGTTCGGGCCATCATTCTAAAGCAAACGGCATTATTTTAACAAAAGCATCTGATAAAAGATTTTATTTTAGTCTTGCTTCAAACGTATATTTTGACAAATTTTTAACAAAAACTTTCATATTCAACTTTCAAACAGATTAAAAATTTTCAACACAAGCTTAATATGCTAGTCGTTTTTAATATTGTTTATGTATTACATTTTTTATTTCGAGTCAATATCGTAAAATTAGCATTTATAGACTCAAAATGCAAACGTTTTTGCTCGATTCATGCCGTTGTGCTGTTGTCGATTGAATGGCCGTCGCCACATTTTCTATCCATGCATCCTGCACCATGTTTTCTACACAGCTGACACAGTGGCGAGGCACTCTGCGACAAGAGTCACTTGAGGACGTGACGGCACACCCATTGAGGATCGTGTCTGCCTCGTTCTGGAAACACACAACACATGTGTTTGAAGGGCTAGGACTGGCACCACCAACTACACCTACATCTGCACCCGAGCAACCAGGCAAATCATCACTTGGTTCTGGAGTTGGATAACATGATAACGTAACTCCTCAATCAAGTGAAGTAAGAACTCTGGAGTTTCTGGACATTGAAGATCTTCCTCATGATCTGGGATGGGCGGGGGAGAAGTTGACGTAGCCACAAATTGAGCTAGACTGGGTGATTGGGTGATTAAAAGGCTAAAAGGCACTAAAATAAACTGGGTGATTTTATTGATGTCTGTTATTATTATTATTATTATTATTATTATTATTATTATTATTATTATTATTATTATTATTATTATTAAATTAATTTATTTTACCTAAAATGTCAATAAATTCATCATGCTAACGGTTTTTAAAGCATAAAAAATTTTGAATACTCTCCGAAATTGCTTTCCTGACTTGTGCTTTTGATATGCTTTCTCGTCATGAACTGTCTGTTTTCAGTCTCCTAAGCACAAAGCACTGTTTCCCGAGCACAAAGTACAAAGCACAAATAAATAACTTCATCGCGAACCAATCTCAAATGTTTTGGACCAATATCCTAAGGTATGAGCAGTTTTATCTCGCTAAAATTTGTTTTCTCATTTTGGTATTCTATAAGCCGATTGGAAGAGCTGTGTCAGGTCACCGGTTGTATCTATGGTTTTGCCAGGGCCGTGAAGCGAGCTTCAGGTTCGGGTGGGCTCGCGCCGGCACGATACGCCCGGCCCAACTCGGGCCGCGCACGCTGTTCGGACCGCTCAGGCCGTTCGGAACGTTCGGGCGTCTATGGCTATCCGGGCTTAGTAGCTTGCCTTTGCTGAGAAATATTGATTTTTTTGTTGGCGGCTGTTTTGTCGACTCACTGTTTTCTTCTTCAGTGCATAACATGTATACAGCTGAAGCGAAATATGTTGAAAAGTTGAGCGCATAAAATTCTACTTTCCAAATGCTATTAGTGAGAATGTTGTGAAATGCTGCTAACATCTAGGTTTTATTCCTGCTGGAGCAGGAATGTATAAAAAGAAAACTAATATGTTTTGTGTATAGTGAGTCATTTCTCTATTTAGACGCCCATCCTCAGGAACCCGAGATTTCGAAAATCCGGAAAAATTCGGAATTCCGGGTTCCATTCACGGAAAATCAAAAATTTTTTGTTTTTCGCACAATTTTTATCGCAAACAAAATTTTGTTTTCAGGATCGAATAGAGCTGGTCCCGCTGCATATTTTTGCTCCCAGAAATTTTCCACGAAAATACACCCAATTTCCGGAATTCAAAAATTTCAAAATTCGGTTTTCAAAATTTCCAGATTTTAAAAATTTTCTCCAATGCCCACAAGATGGGTATCATTCGAAAGCTCTTATCGAGCTGAACAACTTTTGTAATAGAATGACCTTTTGAAAATGCACATAATTCCCGGAATTCGAGAAAACAGAATTTTCCGGATTTTGAAAATTTTCTCTAATACCCCACAATATGGATATCGTTCGAAAACTCTTGATGAGCTGAACAAATCTTGTAATAGAACCAATGGCTGAAAGCGCACCCAGTTCCCGAAATTAACGAATTCCGGATTTCACTCTAGCTTGGAAGGTACATAATAACTAAGAGTGTGACAAGCGTCCCACTCTTAGTTATTAGGCTGCAGACATCATCTGCACAATAACGGCCTACCACCCCCACAACTGAGTACCTGGTGACCCTGCCCACAACTGAGTACCAGGTACACAATTGTGTACCAGCACTCGCTTGTGTGTTTACATGTTGAAGCTCAAAAGTGGCCAGCTGCTGATAGAATGTTTTTGACTTCAACATGTAAACATACAAGCGAGTGCTGGTACACAATTGTGTACCTGGTACTCTGTTGTGGGCGGGGTCACCAGATTTACTCAGTTGTGGTGGATGGTAGGCCGTTATTGTGCAGATGATGTCTGCAGCCTAATAACTAAGAGTGGGACGCTTGTCACACTCTTAGTTATTATGTACTTTTGGTATTAGCGAATTCCGAGAACTGGGCTCATTTCTGCGAGTTGGTTCTATTACAAAATTTGTTCAGCTCATGCAGGGCTTTCGAACGATACCCATATTGTGGGGTATTGGAGAAATTTTTCAAAATCCGAAAATTTTGAAAACCCGGAATTCCGGAAATTGGGTGCATTTTCGTGAAAAATTTCAAGGAGCAAAAATATGCAGCGGGACCAGCTCTATTCGATCCTGAAAACAAAATGTTGATTGCGATAAAAATTGGCCGAAAAATTAAAAATATTAGATTTTCCGTGAATGAAACCCGGAATTGCGGATTTTTCCGAATTTTTGAAATCTCGGGTTCCTGACGATTCTAAAAATATATACATTGTTGGGGTTTACTCCAAAGGTTCATCTGCTATAAACGTGTCGAAGTTTGTACACACATTTTTGGTCTAGGTTTGGATCCTATTTAAGCAGCAAAACTGACAACTTTTACGCAATCTTCGACTGTCAGCAATCTACACGGTTGCAGATTTTTGTGCACTAGTGTATCTTCGGTGTTACACAAAGTTGCAGTAGGTAAGAAGGTTCTAGCTTGCGCTGGGCATCATAAGTCCAGTCCAGTCATGGCATGGGCAAGTACAGGCCTGCTCTTCCTGATCTTTAATATCAGATCAGCGAGAAAATATTGAGCAGCGGAATGAAAAGTCATGAAATTTTCGTCCTGGAAATCAACGACTTTTTCCTGTTTATTTGGGAAGGAATATGTACTTTTTAAAGTTGTACTGCTGAATCCAATGTTGTACATATTGCATTGTGCAATACTATGTTTTGGTTGCTGAAGGAAGTGACATCTGGCCTCATGAGAGAGAAATAACAAAGATTTAGTAGTATATTTTAAAAGATAATAGTAGTTTGATATCAAAGGAAGTAAAGAAGTCATAATGAAGCTGTAATGTAAACCTGAAGCTTCTAAACGCTTAACCGTCCTTCTGAAAGGACAATGTTAGTAATTTAGTAATTAACAGGTCTAAACAGGAATACTGCCCCTTTTGGGACCAACTTGTGTCTATCTGTAAAATATTATTGTTTAGCTCGCGGCAAATTGTCTTCAAACTAACATTTGTCAAATTCAAAAGGAACTAAAGTCTGACCAAAAATCTTTGAACCAATACCAAATCTATAAAATACCAACCGGATACCAAATCTATAAAAACGCTTCAGATTCGGAAAGAGAAAGCTAATTAATTCATGCTCCAGCATATTGGGCCTTGGCCCAAGACATTTCCGAAAATTCGGTCACATCCTGTTCATGTCCGGTAACCTGATGTCTACGTCACAAAAACTGTGCAGCCAAATGGGTAGGTCGTACGGTTTTGCTGACTGAATTTTTGGATTCCTCTGTTCGAAATTAGTCTGTATACGAAATTGTGTCCGATTTGGACCAAAATTACGTGACCTATGGTCGTATCTGGTTCGAAAAACATCCGAAAATCGGTTTTTTCCGGACTGGCGGTCGGAATCGCGGATGAAAAATGTTCGTTTTTGGCACAATGAATATTTGCGAGGCTACTTTCGTTTTACCGGTGTCAAAGTAATTGAATATCCCGTGTATTTCCGGTTCTGAGCTTCGAGATTTTATGGGCTATTATCTCAGTATCCGGTTGGTCTGGAGATCAAGATGTTATTTGGTCTATCCCTAACAAGCAAAAACCTCAAACTGCTTCATATCTGCTGTAAGTTTTGAATGATAGCGTTTTAAAAATGGTTCAAAAATAAGTTATATTGCATACGACAAAGCTAAGCGTATGGGGTCAAATCTCATGTCCGGTTTAACAATTGAACAAAACATGCAAAATCTGCCCATCTTTAAAACGCCATCATTCAGAAATTACAGCAGATATGAACTAATTTGGGGTTGATGCTTGTCAGGGATAGACAAAATATCATTTTATTGAAATAGTTAGACTTCCGGACTTCCGGACTTCTCAAATTTCAAAGCTCAGAACCGAAAATTGGCAGCATATTCAATTACTTTGACACCTCCCAAATAGTCATTCTGCAAAAAACGAACATTTTTCATCCGCGATTTCGAGCACCAGTCCGGAAAACCGATTTTCAGGTTTTTTCGAACCGGATACGACAATAGATCACGCAATTTTGGTCCAAATCGGACAAAATTTCGTATACAGGCAAATTTTGAATCCAGGAATCCAAAAATTCAATCAGCAAAATGGTATGACCTACCCTTTTTACAGTACAGTTTTTGTGACCTAGACATCCGGTTACCGATGTGACCGAATTTTCGGAAATGTCTTGGACCAGGGCCCAATATGCTGGAGAATGAATTAATTAGTTTTCTCTTTCCGAATCTGAAGCGTTTTTATAGATTTGGTATCCGGTAACCGGATATAGACCGGATATGATGGTTTTACCAGATTCTCCTACTCCTGAGGTTTCAAAAAATATATACTTTATATGGACTAACTTCAAAGGTTAACTCAGGACATGCGCTCACATTTCGGTTCAAAGATTTTTTGGTCAGACTTTAGTTACTCTGCCTGCGACTTCAGTCAAACCAGTCAAACCCTGGTTTGGTGCAAGGAAGCTAAAACGTAAAGTTTTCCAACCTCCCCATTTATATCAGTGGTCAACTGTGTATGTAAAGCTGCTAAATATAAGCTGTACGAGTGCTACACCAACGATTCATATTTTTATTCCCTTTTTGAACAGTTCATTATATTTATCCAAAAATCTTGCAATCTGCAAGATAAGCCTTATAAGCTCCTGTGTGTGCTTGCAAATTAGTTCTCAAAGCATCATTTGAAATTTCTGAAATGTAAAGTAAAGTTTTTAACAATAGCTGCACTTGGACTTACAGCTAATCGCATCGTGAAGGTTTATTTTTGGGTTTACCGATAAATTATACTAATAAAACTACTAGCCCAGATCGGGTGTAATTTGAGCCATACTTGGGCTCCGCAGCTGCCGGCTGTACTCGGACCGTTCGGGCCTCTGGCTCCTCGGGTCGCTCGGGCCGTGAAGCGGGATGGTGCTGGAGGTGCTGGATGTATTTTGAGGTAGCAGACTTTATTTCTGGCTGGCCCGACCCGCAGCCGGCCCGGTTGACACGAGCCTGAGCCCGGTCCGAGAAATTTCTGAATAACGGCACAGCCATGGTTATATCCCGCCCCTCTCCGATTAGCAGTGCTCATCAGAAGTACATGCTGAGTATTCTAATGCCTAGTTTTGTGCTCGCAAATTGCCAACTACCTAACAGATCTCAGAATGCAGTTGAATGATGTAGTAATTAAAGGCAGCAACGTAATGTTATTGTTTTGTTATATATCTGCCGGGTCATTACCCATCCGGTTTATTGACCGATCACCGAAAATAGTCTGGATGATAATCAAACAAAGAGAAAGTTTAAGATTTATTTCAACTATTGCTTACCACATTGAGTGCTGACATTTGTTGGACTTGCTATCTAAAACTGAAAAATCCATGCAGGCAAGAATTTTGTGAAATTGAAAGCGGAAATAGTCCTATTTTTCAGGATTGTAATGTCATATTAGCATATATGACTGAAATCTCTGCCGGTATAATTTGTATGAGTATTTCGGTACTCATACAGCCAATTGATATAGCAAGAACTTTAAAGATTATTTGCAAAGCCATTCAGCAGCATATAAAACTGTATCAGTACTTTCAAGCAAGGATTATTAGTTAACGACTATCAAAGAAAATGACCAGTGGCCAAATTCTTTTGTATAATAGCATATGTATTCATTCATGGCATTTGTCACGTGCCAGTTATATTTAATTTTGGCCCTAAAAATAGGAAATGTCAGGCTCTATTCCCTATCTAGGTGCTGGATGTATATATTTTGAGGTAGCAGACTTTATTTCTGTGTGAAATGTGTAAGCATTTATTCTTTACCCTGGAAACAGTTCGAAATGTAAACGGTAACAAGTAACCCCAAAAAGGGGCAATATTTCGCCAAAAGAGAGTTATTTTAAGTCGGATGTTTTTTTCGATGTTTCTTGTTCAATAACTAACCATATGGCGCTAAAACCCTCGATTTTTGTAAAGTGCAACGACATTTGTATAAACATAATTGTCGTTAAAACTACCTATACTATTAGTAGTGACCATAGATTAACGCGGGGGCGTAAGGCCGGGGGTTCAACCTCCCATCCCGGGCAAGGTACAAGCCCTATCGCCATCAGGGGCAAGGGGTAGGAATAATTGGCCAAGGGATAAGCAGAAATGGTCGGAAAAATAGGTTTTAGCACAGAAATTTCAAAAACGTTTTGGCTTTGCCGGAATTGTTCACCAAAGCGTTTTAGCTTTTCCAAGAAATTGATCAAGCTTGATTTTTTTCGAAAAATGCACAATTTTGTTGCAAATTTATAAACCAAATTGTTAATTTATGTAAATATTAACGTTTTGTGGCATATACCTGAAAAAGTAAGCTCCAAAATACACAAAGGAACCCTATCGATTTATCTGAATCTGCCGGACCATTCAGTTATAAATAAGCTGTATGCCACAACACACTTATATATATTACTTATATATTACTTAATAGACTATACTATA
>JASAND010025388.1:0-18543 GCA_030248195.1 Trissonchulus latispiculum
GAAAATAAGCTAGTTTTTATGCCTCCCAGGGCCGGAAAAAATTTTTGGCTGGGGGCCAAAGTCGGCCAAAACGCTAAAATGGCCAAAAAGTATGCTTCAAAGGCGCCTTAAAGTCAGATTGGGCTATATATGGGGCAATACTGACTATATGGTTAAACAGTACACATATCGGGGTCGTTCAAATGCTATATGATTTTCCGTCTTCGTGCGTAATTTTTCGGTACTGGCCGGCCAAAGTTGGTGAATTTTGGGTCGAACTTTGAACTATGCCCTATCAAAATAATTGATGTAGCTCCGGAAATAGGTAACAGATCGTCGGGTATGTCCAAATACTTTTTCTTACATATCATAGTTAAAAAGTTAATATAAGGCATTGATATACCCCATGACATCCGAGCTGCATGGGGTCCCAAACCGAAAATTTTTGTTCATTTTTTCAAAATTTAGATTGGTCTTTCGGAAGCTCTGAATTTTTCTCGGATAAAGCTACAGACCTAAAACTTTGCACACATATTTCCATGGACACGGGTTATATACATGCCAAATGGCAGCTCATAGAAGCTTCTCGTTCGGGAGCACTGTAGCCGCAAACTTTAAAAATTGTAAAATTTTCACTAGGTGACCTGTCGCCGCTTCGAGCCTAATCCACCAAAGTGCTCCAAATCTTCTGAAATTTTTACAGAATATAGCCAAGATATAAGGTCAAATATGTGCCAGGTTTGGCAGGTTCAAGTTGTGTAATGGTTTTTAATGACTGCTTAATTATGTGGCTAACAGTGAAAAAATGCTCAAAATCGGCATGTAGCAAAACTTTGATGGAATTTATCTCATCGTAGAAGCAATATCGTGACTTGGTGCAATTAGAAAAGTTGTTTAGAATGATGAGATCTATCGAATGAGTACTTTTTTGTAGTAATTCGACGATTTTGAAAATTTGGCATTTTTGGTGGGAAGCCAATTTTGCGCCTCTGACAGCAAAAATTGAACAAAATGTTGTATAACTTTTTACTGATTCGGTTAAAACGCTTCAAATTTTGCACACGTATTTATAGTCTTAAGAGACATCTGTGTGTAAAATTTGAGCCCAATCGGATGCCTACAGCGGATTAGGTCTCAAACGAAAGATGTCAATTGCCATAATTTCGGGGTGGGACGCACGGTAAAAGTCGTGCTGCACTTGGTGTACTCATTCAATTTTGCAGTTGCGCATACCCAACAATAGTCCTAAGGTTCCTTTATGTTTAGAAGAAATTTTAAAACATTGGCACGTAGCAGTCCGGAGAAAAATCAAAAAAACTTCGACCACCCCCATGCACAAAAATGCGGTAGGTCAGCAACTTTGCGAGGCTGCTGTGGACGCCGTGAAAAACGAAAAGCATTGAAACTTAATTATTTTGAAGGAACCCAAGTACTAATACGTGACAAAGTTTGAGCGCAATCAGAAAAATTTTTGTCATTAGTGTATTTGGTATACCCCCCCCCTTAATTTCGGAAATTCGTGTTTTTGCACATGAATATAAATCCATGATAACTTCTGACTGAAGACTTTAATTCAATTAAGGTCACTTACAGCCGAGTGCAGTTCCACAGCATAGGGCGTTATGGGGGAAATTGTGTGTGTTTGCTGCGGCGCAGCCGCTTTCAAAACCAATTTTCATTTTTCATACAACTAATAGCTGGTTAGTTAAGCTCCTTAAGGTGCTGAAAGAAACATTTGAAAAAGTGAGCAAAATCCCTGCCCAAAAATTTTTTCAAGGTGTACCCTTTTAGTTAAGGGAAGCTAAGCTTTTGTTACACTTTAAGAACAGTAAATTGGTAGACGACAAAGTTAAAATCAAACGTACAATACAATTGCCTGATCCGGAAGTACCTTTCAGAATACATCAGTTTTGGTGCTCAGGTACTACATTGGTAGCAATTTTTACGTGTGGGTACCTGCGGGCCGGATTGCGCGTGTGCGGGCCGCGGGCCGGAGTGTTGCGGGCCGCGGTCATAAGGTGCGGGCTGCGGGCCGGGCGCGGGCCGGAAAAATCGGCCCGCATACAACTCTGTTAGCTGCCTATAGTTTGAAATTTGCTTAAAATTAACAATTGTAGTTTCAATCAAAAAATTAACATTAATAGAATAGATACGCTTTAAAATATGTTAGCTTCATGTGTATCCATAAAATCAGGATTAAACTGGCGGATTAAATGGATTAACTTAAACGGATTAACTTAAACGGATTAAAAGTGTATTCATAAAATACGGATTAAACTACTTAAACGACTTAATTTAATCCGTTTAAGTCGTGGCTCAGTTTAATCCGTTTAAGTAGTTTAATCCGTGATTTTATGAATACGTGTTTTTTATCCATTTAATCTGTTTAAGTTAATCCGTTTAAGTTAATCCGTTTAATCTTTTTATGAAAAGGCCCTTAGAGCAGCACACCATACATGTGCTTGAGGGAAGACGGCTCTGAAGGGGGGGGGGTCACGTTCCCCGGGAGCTCTCACCCCCCCAGAGGGGTCCCTCCCCCAGAATCCGGTTTTATCGGTTTTTTGTCCAGAAATCCGGAAAAATCCGGTTTTTCGGCGGCCTTTCCTATTCTATTATACTCATTCTATTCAGTCTATTCCATGTATTCTATTCATTGTATTCATCAATTCTATCCTATCCTTCTATTTTTCAAGGAACACAACATTACCTAGTTTTGAGAAAATTGAACTTTTTCCGGTTGTGTAAGCGGCAAGAGCAGACCATTTATAGATCTCTTTAAGACTGCAATGCACCTTGCACCATCTATTCTTGAATGGGATGTAAAATGCAATCAGTCAAACCATTACCGATAATGAAAGTGTACCCTTTAATGGAACTCCAGCATTCAGTTCTCGCATTATATATTTATATCCCTGATGGCTTTATGACTAACAGGGTTAATACGGTAATGGTATAAGAGACAGCTAATTAGTAATTACCGTCTGAAGTTTACAATACATTTTTAAATCCTAGGTAAGCAAAACCCATCATTTGACTTATCATGCCAGAGCTCTTAATTCAGCCATTCCAGATTTTCTTAATCCAGTTGGATGTGACTTACCCTCTCTCAAAATATGACCCAGTTTGCCGACCCTCCCCGAGTTCAAACAGATTACTGTTATCAATTCCCTGTTCTGATAGCAGGGTGTGGTGTGAGTACTAGGGGGGGAGGGTCGTCCTCTAAAATCGACTAAAATAAATCAGCACAAAAATCTTTACTACAAACCAGGAAAACCTCTAGTTTTAAGTATTCTCAGTAAAAATTTGGTGTTTTTCTTTCCATTTATGTCAATTTTTCCTTTGGCCCGGAAACGGCCCGCGCAAAAATCCGGACCGGGCCCGATGGCATTAGGGGGGAGGGTCGTCCTCTAAAATCATCGACTAAAATAAATCAGCACAAAATCTTTACTACAAACCAGAGATAGATTTATTCTGCCCGCACTATCTGGTTGTAACAACATACTTACATAATTACAGATGCACATTACAGTACACATGAGTATGCAAATTAGGATATCTACAGGGTGCTCATTTCCTTCTCCGGGATATTCTTCAGACTGGGGTCGTCCTCCAAGTGATAGGTGGGTGGTCCGTCCGACAGACAATTTCCATCCCCGATCTCCAGGTCTCCCTCCACCCAGTACATTAAGTAGAAGTTGCACATTTCGTCATTGGCTGTGGCTCTGTAACGGACAGTTGGCAAATTAGCATAATGATTATCCTAGATGGTTGAAATCAGTGTAATAACCTAGTCTCAGAGTCAAGATCTGACGCACCTGGCTGGGTGGTAGGATGTCAGCAAGAGTGCATAATTGCACTATATATAAGAAGAAGAGTAAGCCACTAGAGGGCTCCTCTTCTTGGCATTGCGTAACGGTGCTCCGACCACAATACGCGAATGTTCCCCCGTTTGGTGGGGGGGTAGCAAAGAGAGGTCCCCGTTTGGTGGGGTGGTATGCAAAAGAGCTCCCCGTTTGGTGGGGGGGGGGTCGCCAACAGCAAAACAGATTCGTCCAATCTTAGCCTAACTTGGCGACCCCCCCCCAAACGGGGACCCTATTCTGCCTACCCCCCCCCACCAAACGGGGACCCCTTTTGCATACCCCCCACCAAACGGGGAGGGGGTATGCTCGTCGACCCCCCCACCAAACGGGGGAACATTCGCGTATTGTGGTCGGAGCACCGTTACGCAATGCCAAGAAGAGAAGCCCTCTAGTGGCTTACTCTTCTTCTATAATATTAAGGAATAAATTATGAACTCTTGATGTCAGACTACGGCTCTGAAAGTCGGTGGTTTGATCCCCACTCTGGACACTTTTCTTCATTTCTTTTCTTCGTTATTACAACTTTTTACCAACACGTATGTAATGCCTTAAAACGTCTTTCGATAAGCACACAAATTTCGAACCGCCCCATCTTGTTTCCATCAAGCTGATTACATAATTCTCAAGGTGACTTCACAGTCGCGAACTCTCAAAGACGCACCTGTCTGTACCTATATATAACAATGTGGTTTTCGCAGTTTAAAATTACATTGTAGCGGATTCATGCTCACAAACAACCTACAGACGCCTATATGCGCGTCGATGCGCGCCTACGCGTGTCCGTTTGCGACTGACTGAAACTATGAAGTCACCATCAATCTGCATTTACCCGATCAAAACTGGACGGTCTTCAGTGTTTTCCATGTGACACCTGGCAACCTAGAAATTCAAAAAAGATTATGAATAAGTTGCGGGTCTTCCGCACAGGTCCGACCAGCACATGATATCTTTAAGCTGTGACAACACGCTAGCTTCAAGCACGACGCTTGCAGAAAGACAACACACTTACTTACAGCACAGAAACATACAGCCAAAGATAAATAGTTTTCAAGTAAAAATCCAGAATTCCCACTTACGATGCTGTCATTCTGACGAATGTCCACTGACTTGTCAGCAACATCATAAAACATCTACAAAAATAAAATACAAACTAACTGAAACTTAAAAAGGAAAACCTGTAACATGGTTAAACATTTACACATTTTGATTCCGCTATTATATATGAGTCAAATAAATTTGAGTCAGACAAAGTACGACAGAAAAGCGGAGACGATAGCATATAAAGCAGACTTTTGTACTTCAACCACAAAATAAATTACAGACACATTTAATCGGATATACTTGTCTTTAATTAATTTTAATCAAAATTTAAATGTTTTAGCAAGATTGAAATTATTGCCTGTGGCTGCATGGGGTCCTTCTTTCCCAACAGTTTCCAGTCTCCGTTTCGAACTCGCCAACCACTTACAACTTTCCCTGAAAAAGGTTATAAAACAACAGTTAGTGAAAATGAAAGCGGAACCAAATTTATTATATTACGATCAAAAGTTCAATGTAAAGATTTTATAGATTTAAAGATTTTATTAAATATTTATTTACCTAATACTTTAACAGAAACACACTTGGAAGAGACTTGCAAGAATATTATAATGCGGCCTTGGTATCTACAAATAACAAAGAAGCAACGCCCGCTGATCAAGAAAAACATAAAAAAAGTCTTAACAATAACTCAAAATTTTAACATTTCGAAATTTGAATTTTAAGTAATGTGACTAAATTACGTATTTAATTAAATTAACAAAACTAATTTTACTTTTAATTTTAGTTTAAAATTTAAAATCTTTGTTACAATAATTTTCAATCCAAATTACCGTGCTTGTGAGTGTGAGTACGAAATCCGAAGGGGTGAATGACCTGTTTCGATTCAACCTTACAGTGGACATCAAAGTTTTCTAAACACAATTAATTAGATATATACAAATACTTTAAATTATTGTTCTCAATTTCATTAAACAGGGAAAATATGCTTAGTTTTGTACACAGTATACATCAATTCACGGTTGAGTGAAGTTTTTGCTAGATTCTGGTATGACCAATTAACATACAAAATAATGACAAAAAATGAACAGTTAAAAATTTGGTTTACAAAACTGCAATTCGTAGAGTTGTACCGATGGAGTTTGGTGGCATGCCGCCTCCAGTAGCTGCCAGTAGCACTCCTGCTTGTTTTGGCAAACTGAACAAAACAATTACTTAATTAATTTATTAATTGATTGATTAGCAATATATACATCAATTAACCAATCAATGTTGATTGAATAAAAACAGAAACTTTAAAAAAAGACACAAAGTTGCAGAATATCAGTAAACCAGTGATAAATTCAAAGAGCGACCAGCGACCAAGAGCGAAGCAAGAGTACATAATTAATATTAATGTTAATAACGTTAATTAATATTAATTAAGTACTCTTGCTGGAGTGTAACATCTCCAGACATTGTACAGTTAGCAAAAAGCTTGAAGTATAAAAGTGGAACGAAACAAAAGTTTTTAGTGAGATAGACTTACGGTTGACTAGTGGAGTGTAGAGTGAGACCCGAATAATCCTCCACTAAAACAAAAGAAAAACTATCGATAAATAAACAAAAAATTATCAAAATCCTCAACACACCTTATACTTTACTTACATTGGTCGTATTTTTATTAGTTACTATTTTGATAAAGATTAGATAGTACTTACTGTCCATAGGGTGCATATAATGAACCTGAAGAACTAAGTAGTTGATACCACTGTCACCGCCCACCTTGAAGCCAACACCTGAAACAAGATAACAAATGGATCTAATTAAGCCAAGAGTACATAATACATAACAGTATGACAGCAGGCATACTCTATGTATTATAAGCGTGACACATGCTCTGCACGCTAACATTATATACGTGTGCGAGTTTTGTGTCTGTTTCGAGCAGAGGTCCGTGGTTCGAATCCCAACTGAGTTTTATTCATTACCGAAAATAATTAATCAAAGCAATTAGCAATTACCATCAGGAAGATCTAAAGCTGGGGCGTCTCGAGCCCAGGCATAAAGGATCTTATTTACGTCTCCTTCAAAGTATTGAGCGCAGACAGGACCACTTTCGAAGTCCTCACTGGTTCCTGCCATTTCACCACAATTCCTGAAAATACAAAATTCAAGAATTCAAAAGTTTAAACCAAAACCATGTGAGATTTCACGATAGACCTTTTTATATACATAGTTCTGACAGATATTCATAATCAATCTGTTGTAGTGAATTGGGTGATTAAAAATAACATATATGATCACCTTCCGTAATTATATATGTACTTTGAAGTCGAAAAGGATATAGACAGGGACTCATACTCATACCTCACGATTTAAGTACATATATATGTAGGATCGCATTTAAAACCTTTTAAACTTAATTTTAAATCAAATTTTAAAATATGAATTTACCAGACAAGATCAGCACTGCCAGGAACACTGCACCCGTAAAGCAGCATATGATGGGCCAAAGTCATACTACTATGGGGGGTGTACTTGGCTAAAATACAATAAGCAACAAAATTACTGTTAAAATTAGAGACAAGGACAACAACTACAAGTACAATTAGAAATACTACAAGATGTCGTCATTTAATTTAAAAAACGTTTTTACAATCCTACTATGCCAACACCAATATCACTAATATATATATCTACATAATTGAAAATTAATGTTTAAAATTAATAACTCTCAAAATTAGAATTTAGAATTATATAATTTCCAAACCTACTGATATAATGAGGCTGAGCAGGGTCCACCTTAATTGTGGTACACAAATAGAGATCCTTCTGAAACGGATTATAATTTGGTAATTAATTTAATTAATATAATTTGACAAATAAAAGAATGATTAGTCAACTCATTTAATATTAAACTTATGAGGTATATACAACTACATAATTAAATGAGACCGCGAAAGAATAATCAGCATTTTAAAATTCTTTGAAAACAATTATTTTATTTATTTTAAGTCTCCTTAATTCTTAAGCCATTTACGTTTGCGTCTTGCGAGCTTAGACGAATTTAATTTTAAGATACCTTCAGTTAAATTTAAAATTACCGAATTTGGTGTGACTCCGGGCATGCGAAGCTCCGCCGTTTCCATTCGGCTACCCCTTACTAGGCCAAAAACAGCCAGTGATAATACTGATAAAAGTGATAACAACATACTCAATAAATCGAACGGGCACTTAGGCCTCTAAAGAATTGCAATAGAAATAACTACATTAGACAAAAGTTTCAATTGCGGCTTGTTGAAAAGTTAGCAGTACAAATCACAACTTTGATAAGAACCCATTTTTTGAACTTTCTTTCACTGTTTGCAGAAGTGATTTTCTGGTATATACTTTTTTGACTTGGAGTGATGCACTGCATTACACTGAACACTTTGCCAAAAGCTGTATGTAATGTCGATCTCAATGCAATTTCGTTCGACACGCATCAATATGTTGAACTTCGTCTGCGACCGGAATTAGGAAATCAGCATAAGAGTAATACAAGCGTCACACTCTTGGTTATTAGGCTGGGGACATGATCTGCAGGATATCAGCAAATCCCTTCCCCCACAACACAAATCAGAACCTGGTCGAAATGCTCACCAAACGCTCCTATGTATGCGTGTTGAAACTAGAAATGGTGTGGCTACTGGTGAAACGTGTTCAGCTTCAACACGTAAACATGCAAGCGAATGAATGTACCCATGGTGGGGTCACTAGGGGCCAATTTGTGTGTGAGGGGGTCAGCAACTTGCTGCCACACTTTTAGAACTTAGCAGTCTGTGGAACAACGAACTCGAAACCAAACAATGTCCACAATTGAATTCTAGTGAAAATTAAGCCTACTAAAACTAATAAATATTCAGCCAAACATAATATATGGAAATTAAACTTTTAATATTTGACCTCTCTAACAGCCATAAAAGTTTTCCATCAGAAAACTTTCACAGCACATGAAGCAAGAGTACATAATAGATAAGAAGGGCGCATGGAAACGGGAACTCATATCATGAGATTGGCTGCTGGCTAAAGTAGAGAGAGATACGATGACGTCATCAACTGTATAGTTTGAAAGAAAATGTATTGATCGCACTCTACTTGTAAGCCGCCAGACTTTCATAGACATAAGGCAAAGGCTGCTTTCCCCAGCCTGTGATTCTAAGCACGTTGAAGCTAAGCCACATGCTAACATGAACTGAATGAATGGTAGATATTTTATTACCCTGCGTTTATTATATATTCAGACAGCAGCTCGCAAATTAGAGAAATAAGTGTTAGAAAACTAGCCAACATTAACACAGAAATTGTGACCAAAAAGAGTAAATTCAGGGCTTTCGAAGCAACCATAATTGTTTTTCTAGAAAATGCATCAGGACAACTAGGGGTTTTTTTCTGGAATAGTAGTTAGAATTAAATTTTTAATTCTTTAAAACCAGCCAACATATGCACTGAAATTGTGAACAAACGTAATAAATACAGGACTTTCAAAATAACCATAATTGTTTTTCGAAAAAATATTTTAGGACAACCAAAGGCCTTTTCGCGAAAGAGTGGAGCACAGTAGAGTAGATAACTTTTTACTCGTTTAACTCCAATAAAGCTTGACTTCTCTCCTATTAATTCTTTAACGAAAAGGATCTAGCTACATTTAATTCGGTTTACTCCACAAAACGCCCCAAACAGTTTATGACAGAAAAATAGTTATACTAAATTCTTCTGCAAACAAGTCATCTCAAAGCTATATGTTCGAAAAATTAAGGCCAAATTCTCAAGAAGGATATTTCTATCTCAGCCGACTCAGCTTAAACTGACAATAGGTTGTTTCATTAATTTAATTAGGTTGCTCTGGCATAACAACCTCTGAAGCTACAGAAAGCCTTTGGAACATTCGAGAAAAGTTATTTTCAGTTAGAATTAGATAAAAAGTACTACTGTATGTAGGTACTGTACGCGACGGATGATTGAAGACAAGCGGCTTACTAGGTTGAAGAAGGCAGAGATAATTGAAGTACGGTGCTCATGACAGTTCAGGTGGATGGATAAAGTTTCATTTCATCGACAACTTTCATATATAATGGTTTCTAAAAATAAAATCTGGGCAAAGTTACTGTCTGAGGGACTTTCTGTAGTGAGTGAGCTACACTAAGTAAAATTAACTCAGTCTTTTTGGCGCGCCGAACACGGTTAACGAAGGGAAACTAATACATCCAAGACTTGTTCCTCGCTGAGTTTTGTGACTATAGCTAGAAAAACGTTGGCGCTGTCATAGTGTAAATATTGGGCTTACCCCTATGTTAGGCTTAGATAGACTCTAAAAAAATTAAGAGCATAATAGGCATTTTGCGTCCAGATGTGGGCCTGGACAGTTTCTTATCCGGACACAACGGAGTTTCAACAGGACGCAAGCTAGACGCAACAATATTTCAAGAGACAATTCACAAGTAAAGATCAAAATTTTAAATGTCTTTGTAATCATTTTTCCAATTTCTTAAAAAATTTTCTCCACTCTAATTATAACAATCTGTGTAACAGGGAGTCATGAAAACAGAGTACTCCCTACGTTTTTAGCATATATATATTTGTAACGACCTGCAGTGATCCGAACAGCTTTTACGCAAATCCTAATTCAAGCTTTACTGCTTTATGAGCACAAAAACGCGAGGAATCCAGACATCATTGACAATTGACATATTCTACTTAGAAACATTACTCCAACACCTGGGACTGATTTTCTGCAGGGAAAACTTCCGATTTCAATTATTATTAGCTCATTTATTCCGGCTTACAAACTTTTCCAGACTTGATTTTTTAAATCGCTGGGAAACTATCACAAAACGCGTTTTATTTCACAATACCGCTAGCTTCGATATCAGCATCTCACTTCCCTATAACTACTTCAAGAAAAATCATACAACAGAAGTTTTACTTTTGAACCAACATTTTATTACCAGCAAAATAAAAACTAACGCAAACATCCACGTAATATAATGCGAACAGTATTAGCTCTGCACAGAATACCTGACACAGTTGACAACATAAAGTTGACGCCAACCATTCAAGCGTCATGTCAAAAAGTTCATAACCTCACAGGATAACAGTCCCTACGTACATACCCCCACAAATTAAGTCAAAGAGTTAAGGTTTAGCTTATTCTAAGGGAAAAAGTCAACAGTATTGTTTCAAAATTCAACTAACATGCCAGGCCAAAAGGACGGACACAACACACAGAAAAGTCCACTCTAAAAAAACTTTTCGTGGTAGCCACAAGCCAAGCAGCATGGAATGTGCAGCTGATAATAGCAAAGTGAATGCAGCGACCTGTTCAGGAAACTAGGGCATCCCAAAACGATAGGATATTGCTAATTGACGACGGGTGGACCCAGGATTTCGTGAAGATATTTTAAAAGAAAGTTACATCGGGGCCCTCCCACTTTCGGCGTTCCCCACACACATGTTTTGGCGGTTAGCCAAGTAAATTTCAAATATTTTCTGAACTTTTATGCCTGAATTATGGACTTATGAGCTCATTAGAAGTTTAAAATAGCCATCTTTTTTACATTTTCACCTTATAAACGCGAAATGCTATTAACTAAACATTAATATATTCATACACTGGTCTTGCCATCCACTGTATGACAGCCCCCACTTTTCCATTGATAGAGGGCAGGAGGCGACGCCCTCCACACTTTTTTCTTACGGTGAACTTATTGTTTCCACCTATAAGCTGGGCAGTCTTCAGGCAGACAGGATTCAATAAATGAACAACTACTCCTTAATTCTTGCAAAAGTGCATGGTACTGAGGAAAAACAGCATCATAATACAGACAATACACAGAACAACATCAACAACAACAATACAAGCACAGAAGAGTAACAAAAGCAGAAACCAAGTTGAACAAATGAATGAATGACATAGGAAGGTATTCTGAACCTTACTGAAGACCTCAAAAGACAATGTAAGTTTCCTGAAAAGGTATATAACAGTAAAACAACAAAAGATTCCTATGATAAAGGCGAGAAAGGAATCAATTGCGAAAACGGAACCAATACCTCTTATAAAATATATACTAAAAGTTAAGTACTTCATAGATTTCCGTAAATTTCTGAAAATTGTTTTCCAATTCAGCTGTCATTTTCAAAGGGGGAAAACAGTGGAAAAACTCCGGGCAAACAACTTGAAGTAACAAACCTAGGCAGATACGTACGTACAATTTAGATTTCAGTCAGAATCATCTGAAGACTTATTGCCACTACGTTCCGGCGATGGCTCCGCTTCAGAGCCCGATTTTCGGGGACTTTTCCGGGATTTTTCAGTTTCGGGACTCGGGACAGCGATTTCAGCCGCCTGGGTTTCTCCATTCTTCTCACCAGTTGACGGGTTTTCCTTCGACGACGACTGCTCCTGAGTGGACAGTTCATTATCCGACGAGGGTTCAGGCGGCTTCGACTTTTGTTCAGATGCTGAATTATTTTCCGGAATCGGCGGAGCCGATTTCGATTTCGATCTTGACCGAGACCTGGATCTCGATCTAGATTTCTTTGAGGCCGATTCACCATCTTGTTTCTTTTCAGTCGACTCAGACTTCTCCTCTTTCGACTTCGAGCGGGATCGGGATCGATCCTTCTTGCTGCTGCGGTGTCGACGATGCTTCTTCTCCTTCCGGCTGCGTCGCGGGGAGCGAGATCGAGATCGCTTCCGACGTCGCGACGATTTCTGATCACGATCCCGATCACGACTCCGGGATCGACGCTTCCGATCCCGATCCCGTTCTCGATCTCGATCCCTGCCAGAATTCTGATGCGATGAGCCTCCTGAGGATTTCTTATCCGATCGATCACCCTTTCCGCGATCCCGACTACGCGACGAGCCGCGTCGATCACGCCTTCGCGTAGGCGAGCGATCTCCTGCCGCCCGATCACGTGATCGCCGATCTCCACGATCACTACGGTCACGTGACCGGCGATCCCCACGATCACTACGGTCACGTGATCGTCGATCGCTTCGATCACGTGACTTGTGACGTCGATCGGCCTCCCCAGTCACGGTGGCTGTCTGGGAAGGACCACTGGAGCCACCACGAGGAGCCGCCACAGCGCCACCAGGCTCCTCTTGAGAGGCGGCCATGGCGGCTCGACCCATTTCCAGCCGCTGCCGATTGCGTTCGTTCATTTTGGCCTCAATGGCCTTATGGACAGGAACGGGAATGCGGGGAAACAGGGTGGCATACCAGTCCAGTTTGGTCATCAGCAGTTTGACCATTTGACCGATGGTCATTTTGTCGCCACCGCCGGCCTTCGGGTCAATCTCTTCCTCGTCGTCCAGATAAGGCTCATACCAGTCCCACAGGGTATCCGGGGGCTGAGTGTAGCGGATGTACATGAAGCCCAGGGCTCGGGTATAGGGAGAGTCGGCATTGTTCAACATAATGGACAGATTCTTACGGGTCACTTTCAGGGTAAACATTTTGTAGAGGATACAGTAGGCCGTGCTCACGATACCGCCCATACTGACCCCCCGGACCTCCATGGCCCTAGAGCCCCCAGAGCCCACAAACTTACGACTGCCCCGCTCCCAGGGCTCCAGATGATTGACATTGAAGTAGATTTCGTCCTGGACTTCGCGGAGGGTCTTCAGCTGGAACAGCTGTGTCTTAAAGTAGGGCGAGCCCTTGATGTTGTCTAGGATCAGGGAGTTGAGGTTCATCGTCTCTCGGTTGCCCCACAGTGGGAGAGTGTTGCTCTGCTTTGGCTGCGACTGAAACAGGCAAAAAAAACCTGCAGGCCAAATATGAACAGATGAAAAAAGCCATGAAAAAACTAAACTGGTACAGGTAAATGGCTGCACTGGTTTTTTTGTCCTGGAGGTCGGAGGTGGGAAGAGTGAGTGAGTGGGAGGAGGGGCGGTTTTACTCCACAGAAGTCGAACCCTCCCCCACACACAGATTCGGGCCTTCAGCCCCAGAACCAAAGTGTCCTGGAAAAATAGGGTTTAGAGGGTATATATATAAATCTTCAAAATTCCGGCTTCATCGGATATTCAGGACTTTTGCAGCTTTAAGTTTAAATTGATGTTAGAAATTATTCAGATTTTGGCTCAGCAGTAAAAATAACTATTTTAAACATTTTTCGTTAACATTTCGCCCCCTTCCCGGAAATCGGCCCCCCACCCAGACTCCAACCCCAGAAAAAGCGTGGCTTAAAAAGCAGCCAGCGGTATGTTTATAAGTAAATAAATTTTCGAAGGTTAGAATCTTTCCAGAACTGAATAGAATAGCAGTAACCAAAAAAAGTGAAGCCACAAAAGAGAGACTCACAAACTCACAGGTTGCTCCACAATTGCCTGGGGGAAGTTGGCCACCAATTCTTCCAGAACCGCAGTACTGTTGGCAGCCGCGGCCACAGCGGCCGCTTCCTCTCCATCAGTCGGCGCCGCAGTGGCAGCGGATGGGGTCTCCTCAACAGATGGGGTCTCCGGGTGCTGTTGCTGAACCTCCATATCACTGTAGACTCACACCACAAAAACTTAATTAGACAGCAATTAATTAATAAAGTACGTATATAACTGGCTTAACAGGGAGGGATAGTTCAGCATAGACGTAGCCAGTATTGGATGTAAACACTAGGCAGCTAAAATAAAACAATGAATACGTAAAATTACAACATCAAATCACAAGCTGGCAAACTTTATCCACGGTTTTCAGCTTTGAGGGAGAATAGGGGTAGGAGAAGATATATAATTCGAAAGCAGGAAATTTATGATCCAAAAATTGTGTAAAATTGTGTAAAAACGAAATAATATTTCGTATATAGCTGGGCTTTTTCTAGGCGAAAAAAGTGGAGGTGAGGAAGGGGGGAAGGCGCCCTCCCCTCACTAGTGGGGGGGGGGGGGAAGCCAAAAGTGGGGGGGGGAGGTCCAAAGTGCTCTAAAATTGGCAAAAATGCAGTAAAATAGCATGTTTTCTACATATAATGCTATACTATGCTATGCTGCATAACTATGCTTAAAAGTGCTCAAAAATTGAGTTTGAGTACCAAAATAGACGATTTTTGACCAAACAATTCAGGCGAAACCGTAAAATTTTTGAATCTTGACCAAAAATCCTTGAAATTTGGCTTTTTCTGGGCACCTTATAGTGAGTGGGGGGGGAGCCCAAAAAAGTGGGGGTGGGGCCGAGTGGGGGGGGGAACCAAAAAGTGGGGAGTCGCTCCCCCCACTAAAAAAGCCCAGTATATATAGATCTTATTTTCTGGCCAGTGGACTGGGGAAACAAGGCCGCACCCAGAGGGGGAAGGTTCTCAGAAGTCTAGACCCCCTCTTGTAATGACAGAAGAAAATCTTTTGCTAAATTTATAGCGAACCAACCTGTTTTTAAAGTTTTCGCGCTTGCGTCGCGATAATTTACATTTTGAAAGAATCGAACACCAAGCTATAAGATTTTTTGACAAAATGAAAATTCTTCAACTCTGTGGGGGGGGGGGTTTGGCCCACAAACCAATGGGGTTGACCTTCGACCCCCCCCCTCCAGTTTTCAAATTCCTGGGTGCGGGTCCGGTGGAAAGAGATTACCCGAAATAGAGAGAGAGAGAGAGAGGGACAACTTTCTGTATAATGTTTTGCAAATTCCGGCAATTTAACCGTTAAGAAATAATAAAGGAGCGGCTGAAAAATACCAAATATATAAGGAGTTTCTAACTAAGTCGGAATAAGAACTGAATCTTCAAAGAAAAGCAGCAAGCTTGAAGTTTTGGATAACCGTTTGGCCGTCAGAAACTAGGACGGTCTGTCTGAAATCATTGGCGGATCCAGGACTTAGTGACGAAGGTGGCGGTAAAAGATTTTCACCTTTTCATTTTTTCGGTGTTCGGATCTTTAAGTCTTTTAATTTTGAAGAACTGAGAAGAGAAAGTTTTTTCTTAAATATATACAACACATTTTCAGTCCGAAACATGAGAAAGTTTAATATTTTTTAAAATACAACACATTTTCAGTCAAAAATAGTAATTTTTTCCGAAACATCGGATGCATTACAGGTTTTTTCATAAATGCAATTAATATGCCGTTGAAATTGAGAAAATTCGCGCCGAGGGCGCGAAATGTTTGGTTTTTTTACCCCTTTCCCTGTTATTCTCCTCAATTTTTCTAAACTTCGAATAGCGACAGGGGGGGCCGGAACCTGGATCCGCCACTGCCAGAAACTCCGAAAAAACAATTACGACGTATCAGCAGAGTTGTGCCCGGGCCTTGAATCGGGCCTCGGGCTCCGGACCGGGCCCGGTTGTTGGATCCGTATGCTCCGGCCCGGGCCCGGTCAGTCGTGGAGGCCTGGCCCAACGGCCCACCAAGCCGGGCCTTGGTGGCCTGATGAGGCCCGATCAAAATTTTGTTGTGCATATTTCAACATTTTTCCAAATTATCTCTATTAGAAAGTAGAATTTAGACTTCCAGGAGTTGTCTATTAGTTGTAATAATAGCACTAACTATTCTTTGACAGTTTTTTGTATGCCAGGCTTTTAACGGGCCCGGTGAGTTTAGCAGGCCCGGGAAATGTCTTAACGGCACAACTCTACTTACGTATCCGTACCCCTAATAATTAACATTAAACAATGTGAAAGGTATTTCTTTTCTTAGTGGGGGGCAGGCCCACCCCCTTTTTTGGCATGTTCTCAGCCTCACCCACTGTTTTGGAGATCGCACAAGTGCCAAAAAATTATGCTGTCGAGGTCATTTTCATATACTCTCAATTTTCAGCTAACTTATGCAGTTATAAGATCCATTTTAAGCCTAAAACCAATGAATTTTTGGCGCTTTTAGCCTAAAAGCAATATTTTTTGCTAAAAATTTAGACACATTTTACCTTGGGCTTGCTCCTTACCCCACTTCCCTTCAGTAGGGGAGGCCCGCACCCTACCACTAGTTGAAAAGACCTTAGCCCAGTTTATACTTGTCCATTTGGACGAAGAACATGGTCAACATTGTTAAGGCCAAACGGACACCTCAATACCTGGCTTATTTCTTGGCAATTTTTTATGGGCCGTTAATTTTTTCAAACTTTCATGCTTCAGGTGTAAACTTGAAAAATTGTTGACCAATTTCAAGCGTTTTTTCATGCTAAAATAGCGAAAAATTGTTTAAAAATCCAGCGAAGCCGAAAATGTTTGAAAGTTTAGGTAGGGGAAAATGGCAAAATTTGGCATTTTTTGGGTTATGGGAGAGGTTGGAATTTAGGGGGCGACTCCTCGAATGGGGGGGGGGGGTAGTCGAATGACCACGAATGTAGAAATAGCCAGAATACGGACCAACGGACAAAATAATTTCCATCAATTTCCATCAAGTCTAAGCCCAAACGGACAAGAATAAACCAGGTTATAGTGTCAGAAAATATAAAAATCAAACACGGATTAAGCTGCAGCCGATTGAAATTTTTCAAAAAATTCCAAACTTTTGGGATCCGTCCCCCTACGTACAGCAGACAGGGCGCTCTCAAAATGAGGAAACGTAACCTGGGCAGCTTCAGGGTCAGCTTCAAGGGCACCGAGGGCAGCCTCTTGGCAGATTGCCACCAATTCTGCACCCGAAAATCCGTCCGACAACGAAACCAACCGGTTCAGAAAATCGTCCCGACTTTCCGGTTCCGATTCCGAGCCACCATCGACGACAAAGTCAGTCGACATGGGTATACGCTGAAACTGGAGCTCAAAAATGGCCCGCCGGGTCGGGGGGTCGGGCAGGGGCACATAGATCAGTCGGTCCAGGCGGCCGGGCCGTAGAAGGGCCGGGTCCAGGGCCCAGGGCCGGTTGGTTGCCCCCAAAATAATCACATCTGAAAGGGCCTCTACCCCGTCCAGTTCCGTCAGGAGCTGAGCCAGAACGCGCTCCCCCACCTGGCTTCCCCCAGGGGAGCTGCCCTGAGGGTACCAGAACGGGCACTGCCCACCGCATCAATTTCATCGAAAAAGATCACCGAAGGGGCAGCGGCCCGGGCACGGCGAAAAATCTCCCGCACAGCACGCTCCGACTCACCCACCCATTTGGAGAACAGTTCAGGGCCCTTGACGGACAGAAAGTTGAGGCCACTCTCTGAGGCAATGGCCTGCGCAATCATGGTCTTAGAGCAACCAGAGGGACCGTATAGCAGTACACCGCGTGGGGGTCGTATCCCTAGGCGCTGAAAGCGTTCCGGGTGCCGGAGGGGCCAGTCTACCACCTGCTGGAGGCGACGTTTGAGGGCGGCTTGACCGCCAATATCTGACCAATGGACGCGGGGAACGTCCAGCACAATTTCCTTCATGGCCGAAGGGCGTATGAGGGTCAGCGCGTGTCGCAGCGCAGCAGAGTTGAGCAAGCCAGCTTGGGACGTCAGCGCCTCGCGTGAAGCACAGCCTAGTAGGGCACGCAAGTCAGCCGGCACATAGCCATGCGTTTGGCCAGCGATCGAGGCCAATTCATCAGGACTGACAGAAATTCGGCTATGGACCCGGTCCCTCCCTCCCGGGCTAAGCTGGGCCAGCATACCCTGTAGGATTGTGAGACGATCCCTCTCGTTGGGGGTGGTCAGCTCAATTTCCAGCTCAAAGCGACGTCGCAGGCTGAGACTGAGGGCATCCAGGCGCGTTGCCGTGGCCACGACAAAAGCCTGAAACA
>JASAND010025389.1:0-19029 GCA_030248195.1 Trissonchulus latispiculum
CACAGGCCAAACAATGTCCAGATTATACACATTGCGTCAAATTTTCCCTATTCTAGGGGGAGCGCTAACGCGCTCCCCCTAATTACTTCGAAAATGCAGTAAAATAATTTCCAAGAACTAAAGTTAGTTTCATTAGAAAGAGCAAATGTTAAGCTGCATTTTAATATAAAAATGGCTTCTTAACTCCAAGTAATGTTTGAGTAATAATGGTTCAAAGTTGATGTCTCTAAAAGGAATCACCACCTTAAAAAGAATCCTGTCGAAATTACAGGAATTCTTGTAGGTTTCTACAAAAGTGCTCCTGTGCGGTCAGTCACTAGCGGAGCTTCCTGTATTTTCCACAAAAGTAACTTTTGTATTTTTACCTTTTATTTAATAGTAACAATTACAGGGAGTCTCCTGTATAAAATACTAAGGAAACCTTTAGTTTTATTACATGAGTTTCCAGTAAAAAATACTAAAGAAACCTGTAGTTTATTCGACTTTTTGACTATCCTAAATCTGATACCAAACCTGTAGTTGTTACAAGGCGGCCTGTGATTTCAAAAAACGGGGGGCAGGTGCGAGAGGCGGCCGCTCCCAAAATATTTTCGGCAGGAAGCGGCCGTTACAAAACATTTGAAAAATTTCAGTCTTCATTGTGGTCACTGTCGCCCTTATTCTCAGTCTGCGTTATAGAGTACTTTCTAGTAGGTAAACCTGTAAACCAGTGAAAACTACAGGTTTCATTTGTACTGAATACTGTTCTAACTTCTAAAGATCAAAGATCATTCTACCAAAGAAGATCTGGTAAAAACTACCAACGATGTCCTGTACAAAATACAAGACTATTAACCTGTATATTCTACAAAAGCTTTTATGTTTATCATCTACAAAAGTGATTCCTGTGGTTTCTACTGGAACATTTGTAAAAGTGCACCAGCGTTCGTTTCTGCTATGTTTTACAAAGAAAGCGCACAAAACGCAGAATGATTTCTGTTAAGGCTAAGCTTAGTTCAGCTGAAATTTTCGCTAATTTTCAGATGATTAATTATTCCTGCACAAGGTTTCGCTAAACTGTCAAAAAACTTAAAGCTCAACCAGTGCTGGCTTTTTCCTACAGGGGAGGAGGAGAGTGTGGGGGCGCCCCACCAGAAGTCTGTTCCCCCTCAGACTTGGGTCGCCTCCCCAGAATCGCCCCCTCCAGGATTAGGGAATAAAAGGCCCCCCAGACTTCAGAAGTTAACAGAAAAATAGGGTTTTTAGGGTAAATTTTCAAAAATTTTCCGACTTCGCCGGATTTTTCCTTTTTTAGCATTTTAGCTATTTTAAGCTTAAATTTGGGTTGTAAAGTTAAATTATTAGCTCAGTAGCTAAAAGAAAGTCGGAAAGTCCCCCCGACTTTCCCCCATAACTTTTTGCCTTGCCTAAAAAAAGCCAGAAACGGTTCGATAACTTTACAGCAAGCATATTTACTAGTATTGCCCAAACTAGGCAAATACTCTAAAGAGCCCCATCAGGTAACTATACAGTACACATATAGAACTGGCTTTTTCATACAGGGGGGGATGGGTGGGGGGCGGCCCCCTCCCCAGAATTTCGCTCCCCCCCAGACTTGGGTCGCCCCCCAGAATCGCCCACCCCCCAGGATTCGGGCCTCCCCCCCAGAACTTTAAAGTGCCCGGAAAAATAGGGGTTTGAGGGTAAATTTTGAAAAATTTAAAAATAGCTATTTTAAGCCTAAATTGAGGTTAAAAATAGTTCATATTTTAGCCCAGCAGCAAAAATAGCTATTTTTTAAGTATTTTTGAAAAAATTTTCTTAACCCCCCCCCCCCCCCCCCCCCCGACCTTGGCGGGGACCGCCCCCCAGACTTCCCCCCCCAGAAATTTTTGCCTAGGAAAAAGCCAGTAGAAAAGGGCCCCATCACCGACAAGCATCCCTCTGTGACTGTCAGATGACTTTCACATAACTTCCATATCAATATTAGGGCCAGGCGGAGCGGATCCATACAGCTGAGCAGTTAATCTAGCCGCCCAGCACTCTTCCCTAACTTCCATATAACAGTTGGCGTTAGTGATTCTGAGCATTTAAAATTGACAGAAATAAGTAACAATTTTTGCACCCTACCTAAATTCACTTCCCTGAAAAAGTAAGCGACGCATCTCTGAAATGAAAATGTTAATCACGAATGAAAACAAAGCGTTTCATAAAAGTCATATCAAGGTCGCTGATAAGGTGGAATTTTTGTCAGTTATGGTGACTTTTTCTTTGGCGTGTAAGATATACGTACATATATATCGGCATACGGAAGCACATACCCTATTGCAGGTGAGGCATTGCACAGAGCTCAATATTTTCCCATCGAAAATATCAGAGATAGGACTGCGATAATCCACCGGTTCTCTGGAATATTCTAAAGTAAGGAAGATTAATGTGCGTGCAAAAATAAAAGAAAAATAATTCTCACAAGCCCATGCAAAATATTCCCAAAATTTAATAAAACCTGGAGGCTGGAATTGATAAAAACCAAACTTCTAAATCTCCTGTCACAATGTGTCAGCTGGCCTAACCTTACGTCTAAATGAGCCCAAGAGAAGATATTTCGTAGCAAGTAAACAGCAAAAGCGATCTAACAAATGTCAATACCGTACATGTTAATTATATGTAGTTTACGCAGCTCAATAATTTTTTTCCAAGATTAATATTAATTTTTGTCAAAATTTTGACGAAGAAAGAAAACTACTGACAACTTCGTACATACTATTTTCATCCTTCCTAGAGGAGGGGACAGTGCGGCGACCAGCGCCACCTCGCGACTGATGCGGCTGATTATTGAAACTGCGGACTCGACGTCGACGAGCCCCATCACCGGAGCCGGGTCCTTCGTCGTCTGCCGAGCTGGCCTCGTTGCTGCCGTTACGGCCTGACCGAGCAGCAGCGGAGGCAGACAAACTGGCGGCGGAACTGGGCAGCGTGGCTCCGCGTCGACGCTTCCTGGACGGACCGGAACGATCAATGCCCTCCTGCAAATAACAAAATAAAATGTCACACTGAATCAGTCATGCTCATGCCAGGGGCGGATCCAGGGGTGGGGCAACCGCCTCCCGTCGTGACTCGACGGTAGGAAAATTAAGGAGAAAAATAGGAAAACGGGCAAAAAGCTAAAAATTTCGCCACAATCTTCTTCTTAGCAACATATTCATGGTGTATTTGAAGAAAAAAAAGCTTGAAAAGTGTCCGAATTTTCGCAGAAAAATTTCATTTTTGCTTAAAAATGCGTAAAATTTTTAAAAATTTCTGCAGTTCGTTGAAATGTAAAGAATTAACGATTTGAACACCGATTTTATTGCAAAACCAAAAAATTTCTTCAACTTCAACTTCAACCCAAACCCCCTGGTAAGAAACTTTTTTCCGTGGGGACCCGCACCTCGGTCACAAAATCCTGCATCCGCCAGTGGTCATGCAAGGTAAGCTGAAATTGGGCATCAGGAAGGAACAGCACAGGAAAGATTAAAATAACCTCTTCCTAAACCTTTCCGATAAGTTCTAGCAATGATACAGGTAAATAAAAATTTTCCAAGTTTCTCTGACATTACTGCTAACTTTGGAAAAGCAGAATTGACAACTATAACCAGGACGACCACGTTCTTAAAATCTACTGAATTACCATAGGGGGTCCCTGCAACCAGAACCTGAAAAATGCTCTTCCTCCAACCAGCTTGCTGCTAGCGGCACTGTTGCATTCGGGAGAAGTCTACCAAACCTAAACATCTGTAGCCATACAACCAGCCTGCCAGCTAGTACAGCAGCAACCAAATAACTGTCAAACGGCTATTAATCAGTCGCACCTTGGCGTCTGAGCTCCAGCCCGAATCGCAGGTGGCATAGGCATCCTCCCCAGACGTACTGGCGCCAGCCGACAGGGAATTCTCACTGGGCGAAGAGGAGGAACGCCGTTGCAGCTGTTTCAGTCGATTATTATCACCGGCAGTTTCCCACTGGAAAATGGGCGTCTTCATTTCCTCATGCAACTGGTCCATCAAACAGCGTAAGAACTCTTGAGAATCCTAAATTAAGCGAATATCAGGCTCTTACAAAAAGTTTCAACCGTTTAGCAAAGAAACAACCATAATGATAACAAAACTCTCAACAAAACGCGCCCTGCTCGTAACATTGTAAGTTCTCAAAAGCAGCAACTTAATAATCTATTTTCTCGATTCGCTAAAAGGTTTCGACAAACCTGAAAAAAAGTGGTGGGCTGGGTATCAATTGGAAGAAATGGTATTATTCCGGTATTCTCCATTATTTTCCGATGAACCCAAATTGCTTTTTGAGAGTGCCAGAAATGAGTCAATTTTAACAAACTTAGGCTTTAAAAATCTGGTCTACCTGCTGGGCAAATCCGCGAAAAGCCGGGAAAATGCTCCGAATGCTTTGCAAGACACCAACCGGAGCAATGTAGCTCAAGCGTTTGGCGGACCACAGTTCCCGTATCAGGCGCTGATAGGCAGACGTCACCAGGGCATTGGTGATCTGTGGGCCCTCACAAAGTCGTTCCGTTAACGGAGGACAGTTACTGAGAGCCTGAAGCGCCGAATTCAGATAACAACTGTTTCCCATATTGCTCAGTCCAGTCAAGCCTGAAACGTCATATCCATTAATTAAAAATTTGATTGAAATCAGGTTTGCAAACTACTACTATCGAGCTACTGAGATTGTTGCACCTGGTAAACGCGCGAACAGCAGTCTGAGCTGAGGAAAAACGTTGCACTTTGAAAGTTTAAAAGTAGAAAAGAGCCAAATGCTGTATATTACAAGGTCCCCCTCAACTTAACTAGTTGTCGCAAGGCACCAAACCGATAATTCGTAACAATCAGTGAATACACACCAGAGTCTCCATTTTGTGGCCCCTGAAAAGGCGATTTTTTTAATAGAAACTTCGCTTCGGACCACCCTCTTTAGCAGTTGGACGTCGTTTCCACAATTCTGAATGCGCTGCGCCCTGACGTAGCTACACAAAATATTATTATAGTCAGGGGGGGGGAAGAAAAACACAAATAGGGAAGCAAGCCTCCAACTTTTTCTTCGCTTGGATTTGGATCGGCTTGAGTATACCGTTATGTACCGTGGGCAAATACCTATCCAATCGTATATTCAAACTTCTCTTATACCTCACTCAGCTTTGGCAGTAACAGGATTTGTCCATGTTTTTTTTACCCGCAAATCGGGGAAAAAAACATGGTGCGGGGAAAAAAACATGGCACGGATTTCTACCAACCAACCATTTAGAATGGCTTAAAAGCATTGTTTCAGCTGTTTTTAGCGTGCAAAACTACCTAGGCACCATTCTAACCTCACAGCAAGCTCAAAACCAGATTTTTTGGTCAAAATGCTAAATCCGCCGTACCTAACCTGTTTGGGCATGAAACCTGCTGGGAACTGGCCATAATATGCAGAATATCACTAGAAACAAGTTAGTTGTGTTAAAAATTGCAATATTCCATCAATTTTTAAGTTTTTTCAAAATTTTCATTTTTACCATAGAAACTTATGAAACCTGGCATGTTGATGCTGCAAATCAAATTTTCGAGCTAGAAGCTTCAAACATGCTCAAAGTTGGCATATTTTGAGGTTTTTAGTGGTTTTAAAGCATTCTCTTTCCTATAGAAGCATTAGTTACGCCTTCCTGAAGCATACGCAAAAATTTTAAAATTTGGTCACCATGTTTTTTTTCCCCGCTCTAGTGGACCCAATGTGGGGGAAAAAAACATGGTCATATTTTTTTACTGGGTGTACGCAGGGGAAAACCACTATTGCCATGTGATAGAGCAAGTCAAATTATGCCTGCATGCCCATTTATAGTAGCCAAAGTTTGATAGTTGGTTAGATATAGACTTGCAAACTTTCGAAAATCCTTAGCATTTTGGCCAATTTTGGAAGGTCAACTTTGGTCAAGTACTGTACTTACAGAATCAAACTTAGAAACCAATCTGGTACTGTAAGGTATACTTCTAGACTTGCTCTTTCTAATGGGCTATACTAGGCAGCTGCATCTGCTATGGTTGTGGAGTGGGCGACCATGTTTTTTTCCCCTTCTTTTCCGGCATGTTTTTCCCCCCTCTGACTATATATAAATTCTTACAGCCAACAAACCCAAAGCAATCGTGATGAAGGATTTTAATGCCGCAACTTAACTTTGGGCAGAGCGACCTGTTAAGAGAAAAACCGCTATATATTTTGAATACCTCTGGGTCCATCAGTTTCATCGAAATCCGGATTATCCATTCCATCCGGTATGGCGCGCGGTCGCTCTCGATCGTTGAGGAGACGAGCTCGATGAATCATGGAAACCGTCTGAACAGGCAGCGAAGAATAGTCCTCGTCTCTCGTCGTCGGCAAACTGGGTCCATAGGAAGCTGCTGGTGTCAGACTAGTGTTCTCTTTCGGGACCAGCGAACCTGGAACCTTGCCGTTTTCCAGTGGACGACCGGTCATAATGCGTTTGTCTTTAGTCGAGGAAATCGCAGAACTGTTGCTGGCATTAATTTCAGATGACCTAAACATAAAATAAATGCAATATATACCTATATATTTGGGTGTCCAAATTTTTGCCAAAATAGGCAAATATTCAAAAAATCTGCGGCGTCGCCGAGATTTTTATATCTAAAAATGTCTATTATGATTAAATCCAGGCATTTTTGAGAATTTTTAGGGTTTCTCAGTGCAAAATCCTCCCGGGCCGGCTCCCAACGCCCCGGAGAAAATTCCCTTTAAAAATTTTAAAAAATTGTTAGAGACACAGAACATAATTTTTCAGAAAAAGTAGATCTATCGTTGACTACAAGATCTAAAGTGCTACGCCAAAGATGTATATAAAATGTACACTTCAAAGAAAAGGGCTTCGTCACCGACAAATGTCCCAGTTTACCACGACTTTCATGACTGTTACATGAAACGCCTTGTTTGCCTTAGTGATTATACACACTTGAAATGGACGAAGACAAGTTTTTGCATAATGTATTATGCTGCCCAAATTAATCTCATGAAAACGACAGCAACACACGTCTACAAAATGAAGTTGTTAATCACTAATGGAAACAAAGGCATATCAGTGGCATATGAAAGTCACATCCCAGTAGCTGACAAAACGGGACTTATATCAGTGACGGGCCCTCTTTTGGGGTACACGGTATATGTGTACCAAATAAGATTAGGACTAACTGAGGATTTGCTGAGGAACTAAACCCAATTCTTGAATGGGAATGAATCGGCTAATCCGCAGCTAACCTTAACCTGATTTAGTACAATCCGGGATTAGTCTCTCCTCAACACTCACTCAAACCAGGACAAAGCACTATCGCCCAAGGCGGCCGGTGGCATCGCAGCCGCAGCTCCTCCGGTTCGACTGGTTCCTTCCGTCCCGCTGTCATCATCCTCATCCTCAGCCACCACAACATCCTCCGGGCTGAACCGCTGACGACTGATCAAACTGTCCCCAGTCTGCAGCGTTTCCGATTTTCTAGCCGGAGCAGATGCCGGCACCAGTGGACTGTTCTCAGAGGATCGCAAAAGAAGCTCATCGCTGCTCAGCGACGAACCAATCGAATCTGTCGTAGCGCCACGAGAGCGTCGTCGATTCCTAGCGCCGACACCTCGTCGCTGCTGGACAGCGTCACGTCGACGCGCCAGCTGTTCACCGAACCGCCAGCCGGGAATGTTACAGCCGGGCTGAACCTCAGTGGAGCACAGGTTGCAATAGGCACGCCAGCTGTTAACTGCCAACTGTAGTGGGTGCTGAGTCTCCTGAAATACACATGGCCAGAGCAAAGTAGAGCTACGTATATACTATACTACTAATAAAAGAGGTTACCATTGTCTCTAACCCATTTTGGAAGCCCTCTTTCGCTTTTCGATGAAAGAGTACGCGTATGAAAAAATTAAGCGTAAATGGATTAAATAAAAGTATGCAAATAAACAAAAGGGCAGAGAACGAACGAACCTGGGTGCTTACAAAACTAACAACCTTAAACGAAAAATGACGCCAATATTCTTCAAAAATCTTGACCCAAACCCTTCAAATTCAACACCGGGTGGGGAAAACCTCCCAGACTTTTCAAACTTCAAGAAAACCAATTAGATTACAAATGACAAAGATACACTGCATAGAATACACTAACAAAAACTGAAAACTCACATTGTAGTGGATTTCAGCATGATTGGCCTTTTTTGATCCACAAAGAACCTTAAGACAGGATGATTCACCAAAGCCCAAACATACCCATCTGCAATTGCCTTTATATCCACAACAAATACAAGCTTTCTAAAATTGCAAGACTACGTACGTATTTTATCATTTTAAAATATAACCAAGCGTATATATAAGTATACAAGCATAACGAGCAGGCAGAGGCGGATCCGGGGGGGAGGGGTGCGCCACCCCCGTCGCGATGTGGAGGTAGGAAAAACTGAGTAGAAAAATGGGGAAAAGGGCAAAAAAAAGATTCGCGCCGTCGGATTTTTCGGAGAAAATTGCTATTTTTGCCTAAAAATGAGTGTTTTAAACAATTTTCTCAGTTCTTCACAATGAAAATAAAGATCCGAAGACCGATTTTATTTTACAAAAAGTTCTTCACCTTCTGCCCTCAGACCCCCACCCGCTGGAAAATTTCGCCTCCCCGTCACCAAACCCTGGATTCGCATCCACCAGTGCGAGCTGGTCCTTCCGTCATAATTTTCATTATAGATCTATATATCAAATCAATGAAACCGATTAATCACGTTTACGACTTAATACGAATTATATATAGCAAGGTTAACAAAAAAATCACCCGAAATTATAACAAAAAAATCACCCCACCCTGACTCACAGGAAAGTCGCAGAGACCCAATTTTCTGAGTGGTGATAGCCACACATCTCGACATTACAGCCTGTGAGTTTGAGCTCCTAGGCCCTCTCCATGCGTTCAGGGCAGACCTTTAAGTGAAGGTACCCAAACGTGACCTCAAAAACGTTCATGACCGAAGTTCGAATTTCGGCTGCTATTTATATACTAAGGGGAAACTCTAGACAACCCATATTGTATATACATATGACATGTCCTGACTATGCGCTATCCATACACATATAGAAGTTCCCGGTCGGACCTCTGAGCCGTCCTGGGGTGGGTGATTTTTTGTTAAAATTTTAACAAATAAAAAATCACTTTCATATTTTGTTACTGAAGTCAGGACAGCAGCTAGAGCAAAACTAACGCCAAATTCGAGCTCAGCGACCTCGAAAACCCTTACAGCCGTTGTTTTTGAGGTTGTCTGACACTTTTGGGAGTCCAACCTGGTAACCAGCCGGGCCTGAACCGTCCGACGTAAACGTGATTCCGGCAGTCAGTATTAGACTATAGTTACATAAAAGCTAATGCCAGATTTGAATTCTGCGCACGCGAAAACCCCCTAGGACATGTTTTTAGCCATTTCGGACTGCCCAGTTGGTACCTGGAGGGTCCGGAATGGTCCGGCAGGGGTCACGTGACCGTGGGTCATATATATACCGCCAACATACGAAATCCTACGTTTCTCTGCCAAAACGACTGGAAATAAATTATAATCACTCACAAACACGAAAAAACAACATTTTAGCCTTTAAAACGGCATTTTAGAGCCACCAGACTTCATGCTAGACCCTGCCAGGGGCCATCAGTGACCACTAAGACTTCGGCGCGGTCAGTTGCCATAATTGGAACACTAGGTTGGTGGCTTTGAGTTCTAAATACGTTATTTAGTGCGCTCTATCCAAAATTGATAAGAAAACGTTGCTAGCTGCTCTCTGGGATCCGATCCGCCACTTTTTTGTTAACGAGTGATTTTTTGTGAAACCGTTAACAAAAAAATCACAAAATTTCGCCTACTGCAACTTACTGGTAGGTCGTAGAGCGGCGAAACTAGGGTTTAAAGCCTAGCCCAAGACCTATCCATGGGTCCTCAAAGTAATCGATTTGGTTTAGTTTTGCGAAAGTTCCAGCCAAAAAACCAAATTTTGATTTTTTTGTTAACCTTGCTATATTACATATATAATATGTATATAAGTATGATAAAGGCATGCAACTTGCCTTGAATGAGGTGTCCAAGTCGGTTAAAGAATGTTCTGGAATGTCTCTCACATGCTGACAGTGGCTTGTGCTAGGACCAGACATAACTCTAAAAAAGCAATGTTTTGCGTAAAATTCTTGTCTTGTTCCTTCGCCAATAAATCGGAAGATTGACGGTTCCCCTTTTCCATACCTGGGTTCCCTCGCTCCCTAAGAATTTCAAGGTTCCCAGAATCCAAAAGCGCCCGGAAAGCAGTTCATACGCTACGCATTCTTCAAAAAATATCCCACACCAGAAATCGGTCTCCCTCCCAGATCTGGGTGGTGTGCTCGCGTTCGGGGGCTTGCAGCCCCCACCTCCCCATTAACTTTCGGCTCCCCCCCTCGACCATATATACACAAGAAACAAAAATGCTCCTCTGGAGCATGAAAAAGTAATATGGGTGATGGTTAGGTTGTAAAATCAAGAGAGGACTAGTTTTTAAAATGCTTAATATGGGGCTAGGTTCAAAGATAGAAGAGGACTAGGTTGTGAGCGAATTAATATGGGCACAGCTTCGCCGAACAACCCATATTCGCGGTTTGTAAATGTAAGTTATATATTATGCATATCCACGATACATTTAGTTTATAGTTCATAAATAACCTACAGCTACGGTATGTGTTAGAGCTTTATTCGAACTTTTATTTTAGCAAACGTTTTCTTCGATAGGTGCTTTATACTAACCAGCGCATTTTTATCCATTTATACGGAAAATATATATTCAAGAATAATTTAAATATTAATCTTCTGTTTCCTCCTGACTTGGACAAATAGCTTTAGCATCATATCCTTAGATCTCTCCTAGTAGTAGAGCCAGCCGTAGTTCAACACAACAAAATGATGATAATTTACGCATTATATTCCTAGCTAGTCTAACAGTGCATGCAAACAGCTATATTCAATGAGTATTCAACTGCTTAAATTTTTTATTGACTGACATTGATAGTTCTACGCTAAGACGGAACGTGAAATCCCGCGAATATGGGTTGTTCGGCGAAGCTGTGCCCATATTAATTCGCTCACAACCTAGTCCTCTTCTATTTTTGAACCTAGCCCCATATTAAGCATTTTAAAAACTAGTCCTCTCTTGATTTTACAACCTAACCATCACCCATATTACTTTTTCATGCTCCAGAGGAGCATTTTTGTTTCTTGTCCTTCTGGCGATACTAAGGCAGACGCACACCTGAGCGTAACTTTCGCAAAACTTAACTGATTTAGTTCAAATTTGGCATGGATGCATTTGAACACATTTCTGGTCGATCTGCAGCAAAATTTTAAAATTTTAAAAATTTTAAATTTTTAAGTTTTTCTAGGGGGGACCAAGGGGAACCAAAAAAATTTTTGTCTCCGATTTCGCCGAAAAGTTGCATATAGGGATTATCTTGGTCGCTGAACACGAATCTGAAAACCTTTTTTCGACCCAGCTTTTCTTTAGCTAAATATAAGCTTAAACGTTAAGCTTACAACTTTAGCGTATTTCTAGCTAACCAAAAGCTGGATCCAAAAACGGTTTTCAGATTCGTGTTCAGCGACCCAGAAAACCCCTATACGCAACTTTTCAGCGAAATCGGAGGCAAAAAATTTTTGGTTCCCCTTCGTCCCCCCTAGGAAAACTTAAAAATTTAAAATTTTTAAAATTTTAAAATTTTGCTGCAGATCGACCAGAAATGTGTTCAAATGCATCCACGCCAAATTTGAACTAAATCAGTTAAGTTTTGCGAAAGTTACGCTCACGTGTGCGTCTGCCTTAGTATCGCCGTCCTTCTGTCATTTTAAAGGATTCCTTTCCAGCAATGCACTAATCGATATAAGAAGCTTAAACAGTGCCCTAGGCCAGGCTAGAAGTGATTATATATATAGCGCGCAATATACACCTCCGCTCGAAGTGTTTGGTAAACTGACTTTAAAGGCTTTCATTTTGGACCACCACTGGAACCCCGACTCACAGGTCTCCGTGGTCAGGGCTCACATGTACCGACATCGATAGTATGCCTATTGTTTACCACCACCAGCACCGCCGACTTACTATAAATGGGTAACCGCCAAAGGGCCGAAAAAAGCTGTTTTAGGGAGTTTGACCACTGGTCAGTAGGCCAGTGGTCAATTTGCTGTATATTCGATCAGTAGTCGATTTACTGTATATTCCCCTGACCAAAACGGCGAAAAACGCAGTTTTCGGCCGTTTGACCAGTGGTCAATAGGGCTCCTAGGCCGTAGTGACCAGTGGTCACTTCCGTCGGTTTCGGCAATATGCCCATTTAAACGAGCGTAGTCGATTTACTGTATATTCCCCTGACCAAAACGGCGAAAAACGCAGTTTTCGGCCGTTTGACCAGTGGTCAATAGGCACCATAGGCTGTAGTGACCAGTGGTCACTTCCGTCGGTTTCGGAGATATGCCCATTGAAACGAGCGTAGTAGACTTACTATATGTGCCCCCGACCAAAACGCCGAAAAACGCAGTTTTCTGCCGTTTGACCAGTGGTCAATAGGCCCCATAGGTTGTAGTGACCAGTGGTCACTTCCGTCGGTTTCGGCGATATGCCCATTGAAACGAGCGTAGTCGATTTGCTATATGTGCCCCCGACCAAAACGCCGAAAAACGCAGTTTTCGGCCGTTTGACCAGTGGTCAATAGGCCCCATAGGCTGTAGTGACCAGTGGTCACTTCCGTCGGTTTCGGCGATATGCCCATTGAAACGAGCGTAGTCGATTTACTATATGTGCCCCCGACCAAAACGCCGAAAAACGGAGTTTTCGGCCGTTTGACCAGTGGTCAATAGGCCCCATAGGCTGTAGTGACCAGTGGTCACTTCCCTCGGTTTCGGCGATATGCCCATTGAAACGAGCGTAGTCGATTTACTATATATGCCCCCGACCAAAACGCCGAAAAACGCAGTTTTCGGCCGTTTGACCAGTGGTCAATAGGGCTCCTAGGCCGTAGTGACCAGTGGTCACTTCCGTCGGTTTCGGCAATATGCCCATTCAAACGAGCGTAGTCGATTTACTGTATATTCCCCTGACCAAAACGGCGAAAAACGCAGTTTTCGGCCGTTTGACCAGTGGTCAATAGGCCCCATAGGCTGTAGTGACCAGTGGTCACTTCCCTCGGTTTCGGCGATATGCCCATTGATACGAGCGTAGTCGATTTACTATATATGCCCCCGACCAAATCGCCGAAAAACGCAGTTTTCGGCCGTTTGACCAGTGGTCAATAGGCCCCATAGGCTGTAGTGACCAGTGATCACTTCCGTCGGTTTCGGCAATATGCCCATTCAAACGAGCGTAGTCGATTTACTGTATATTCCCCTGACCAAAACGGCGAAAAACGCAGTTTTCGGCCGTTTGACCAGTGGTCAATAGGCCCCATAGGCTGTAGTGACCAGTGGTCACTTCCGTCGGTTTCGGCGATATGCCCATTGAAACGAGCGTAGTCGATTTATGTACTATATGTGCCCCCGACCAAAACGCCGAAAAACGCAGTTTTCGGCCGTTTGACCAGTGGTCAATAGGCCCCATAGGCTGTAGTGACCAGTGATCACTTCCGTCGGTTTCGGCGATATGCCCATTGAAACGGGCGTAGTCGAGTTACTATATGTGCCCCCGACCAAAACGCCGAAAAACGCAGTTTTCGGCCGTTTGACCAGTGGTCAATAGGCCCCATAGGCTGTTGTGACCAGTGGTCACTTCCGTCGGTTTCGGCGATATGCCCATTGAAACGAGCGTAGTCGATTTACTATATATGCCCCGAACCAAAACGCCGAAAAATGCTGTTTATAGTGAGTTTTCCCTACTTTGACCCTGGGCGAGGAACCACGAGAGCCATGCTGACCAGTGGTCACTTCGGGCGGTATCGGCAGTATGCTCATCGTTTTCAGCGACCCCGATTTACTTTATATGGGTACCACCCCAAGGCCGAAAAACGCCATTTTTAGTGACTTTTAGGCCATTTCAAGTAAAAGTGGGACTTTTCGCCCAAACAGGCCAAAAAAATGCAAAGTTTGGGCCCATCTCCTGAAAGCTAGGGAGCAAAATTAAAAAATCCCCCTCGTTACTTTATGCACCCCTACTGGCAATTTTCAACAAAAGATACTAGACCAGCTTCTACCCAGTTCTAGAAAAGTGTGACCAAAATTTGCGAAAAATAGCGAAAGTCCGACTTTGGGGACCTTGGCACAGAGCCAAAATTGGCCAGGTGCCAAAATGACCAAAAAAGGTAGCATGGGGGGATCCTGTCTACCAACATGGTGCCAAAATGCCCACATCGTTCCAACACTTAGCCGTAAAATGCATTTCCAATAAGCGTTATTCACCGAGAAAAAAACAAACGCACCGTAACTATCGCCTAGTGCAAAAATTCCAAGTTTCGAATTCGAACCAAAAGTATGGTGGTACTTGTAGTACTACTCGAGTTGTTTACGATGGCAACCTTTTTACCACTCCCGGACCTCTAATTAGCTGGCACCAGGCCAACACGGTCTCCAGAGGGCCGCGCAGACGCCTGTACACCCATATTATGTAGGGGCGCTATCGCGCCCCTACATAATAGGTGCACCACCACCTGTTTGGGTTGGGGGGAGTAAAAAGTTCAAACCTGGTTTTGGAGGTCTCAAAAATCGGAAATTTTTAAAAAACTGTATTCAACCTGTACCGAAATTTTTTCATCTAAATCTGGCTTTTTCCTAAAGGGGGAGGGGTGGTGGGCGCCCCCCCCGAAATTAGTTCCCCCCCAGACATGGGTCGCCCCCCCCAGGATTCGGGCCTTCGACCCCAGAATTAAAGTGCCCGGAAAAATAGGGTTTTGAGGGTAAATTTTTTAAAAAATTTCCGGCTTCGCCAGCTTTTTAGACATTTTTAAGCATTTTTTTAGCTATTTTAAGCTTAAATTTAGGTTAAAAAGTTATACATATAATATTTTAGCTCAGCAGCAAAAAATACCTTTTTTAAAGCATTTTTCGAAAAAATCCCCCCCTCCCAGAAATCCTTGGGGACCGCCCACAGACTTCCCCCCCAGGATGATTGGGAAATTTGCCAGCTGGGGTTTTTTTAGGCAAAAATAAGTGGGGGGGGGGACGCCCCCCCCACTAGTGGAGGGGAGGTCCAAAAGTGGGGGGGGAATAAAATGGGCTAAAAATGCCAAAAATACCGTATAAAAAGCCTGTTTTCTACATATACTGCTATAACTAAGTTTAAAAGTGCTCAAAAATTAAGTTTTGGCACCAAACTAGACGATTTTTTACCAAAAATTTCCGGCGAAGCCGAAAAAATTTTGACCAAAAATCCTAAAAATTTGGCAATTTCTGGGCACCTTAGGGTGAGTGGGGGGGGAAGCCCAAAAAAGTGGGGAGGGGAACGAGTGGGGGGGGGGAAGAGGTCGAGTGGGGGGAACCCAAAAAGTGGGGGGCGGGGCCCCCCCCCGCCCCACCCCCCCAGTAAAAAACCCCAGGCCAGTATTATATATATACACATGAAAATATTAAATTTTTGCCTCAGAAAAAGCCAGTAAACTGAGCCTTTTTTGACATAGAAGCTACTATTTTCGACATAAATCTAATAAAAACTACTCGTTGCGTTTTAAACCCTACGTAGCTTTTTAGCGTTTTAACTACGTATATATATACGATTTCTAACCTATTTTTCCCAAAAAAAGTTTTAAATAATTGCAAAACTTTTGCATTTTTTCTCTTGTTTGGACCCCATTTTACATTTTAGTGGGAGTAGTCAAGGTAGGGTATGTGGGGAGGGGGCCTTTGGGATGTCGGCTACCGGGGACGCCTTATCGAATGTGATGATTTTCGGAACTACGAATATATATTTAAATTAAATTAAACCCGAGTAAATCACGCTGGGTTAGTATTGGTTTTTAGTTTATTACAGCAGCGTGATTTTCTCCGCGGCCGCCCAACCCCGATGCCGCGTCCACATACAACCGTGTATTACATCTACCACGGAAAAGCTGGTGCTTGCAAGCGGCCAAGCCGTGGTAGGGTTAGTAGACATTTATATATACGTACGTATGTATAAAAAGTATTATACATACATAGTATATATAATTACACAGACGCTGGAAGTTAGGTGGCCATGGAATTTGAGTCACTGTCAACGCAAGAATTTTGAAATTACAAAGTCAAGTGATTTTACTCTGACATAAAATTTGGCATGCAAGGGACTATTGTCCCTGTAGTGCACGCCCCCGCATAAACTTTTGAAGCTGCGGTTCAAATTTCAACAACTTTTGCTTAAAAACACTTAAATGGGATGAAACGATCTCTTCTGGAAGATAATTCCAGACAGTAGAAACTCTATAAAAAAACGAGTTACCAGTACGTGACTTTCTAAAAACCTTAGGTCGAATAGACAGGCTATGTTTGCCCCTGGTTCCAACGTCAACAGAATAAGTAAAGCATTCGTTAAAGCTACAATCAAAGGTATTATATATAACATTATGCATCAAATGTAAATCAAACAATAACCGCCTCATTTCAAGAGACTGCAGGCCACAAGCTACAAGACGTTGCTTGTAGCTTAGGGCCGACAAGCTGTTTAAACGTTTCGTAAAGGCTCTCTGCACACTCTCAATAGCGTCTATATCTTTCAAAAGTGATGGAGACCAAATCGGTGTACAATATTCAAGAAGTGGCCTTACATAGGTCACAAATACTTTTACTAAGATTTCCGTATTTTTTGTATGAAAACTGTTGAAAATAATACCGAGGCGTTGATTTGCTTTCGCTTTTAGCTGACTAATATGCTTTGTAAATGTCAATTCATTTGAGATCATTATACCCAAATCTCGAATACAGTCTACTGCGCTTAAGTTTTCACCAGCTAAACAATAAAGTCTATGCTCATTCCTGAAACCCATATGCAATACAGCACATTTTGCAACAGTAACATTCATCTGCCATTCATTGGTCCAAGCATCAATAGCTATCAAATCATTTTGGAGTATGTTTCCTCCATCATTTACATTGACAATCGTATACAATTTAGCATCATCAGCAAACAGTCGTATTTTAGTTAACAAATTCTGTGGAAGATCGTTGATAAAGACTAAAAACAAAATTGGTCCTATCACCGACCCCTGCGGCACTCCGCTTGTTACGGGTTATATTAGTGATGGTAGCGCGCAGTTCACAGTCGTGAACGCATAAATAAAGTCGCGCGTCGACGTACGTAGAGGCGCATCAACTCCTCAGATTGTAACATGCCGCTTTAACCGTTTAAAATTAGTTGCAACGAATTCATGCTTGCGAACGCATGCAGACGCGTGTCTGCTTGCGAGTGTAACTATGAATGTACCGTAATCCCACCCCCTCCCCTCCCGAGCATAGATGTGTTGAGGAAAAGGGGGGGGTGGGGGGACCCCCAACCAAAATGATAAATTTTGGCGACCCCCCCCCAGATTTTTGGCCAAAAAGTGGCCAAAAATGGCACAAAATCGAACATTTAGGGTGGGGGCCCACCCTCCGTCGGGAACCCCGCCCCCCCAGATTTTTTGCCCAGCTACACCTAAGCCCCCGAAAACCAAAGTTCTAGGGAAACTATGCGCCCCTCCTTCCTTAAGGTGCATTCATAGTCGCAAACGCATTGAGACGCGACGTCGACGCCTCAGATTGTAACATGCCGTTTTAACCGTTTAAAAATAATAGTACCGTATTCATGCTCACGAACGCATGCAGACGCTTACGGTCGCGCGTCTGCTTGCGGGGTCTGGCAAATTTGGGTGGGTGGGGTCGGGGTCCATAGGTGTGGCTGGGCAAAAAATCGGGGGGGGGGTTCCGACGGAAGGTTGGGGGACCCCCCATAGGTGTACATGGGGGGGACCTCCCCCCCAAAAGGACAAGTGCCGACCCCACCCTCGAAATTTTGGAGGCAGACCCCACCCTCAAACATATATAGGTGTACCTTGAGAAAACGTTGGGGGAGGGGTTAGCCGAAATTAGGGTGGGTGGGGGTGGGGTAATCCGTTTTGAGGTGGGGTGGGGTCCGGAAAAATCGAATTTGGGGGGAGTAAAAAATTCTTTTGGTCAAAAATTTAGAAAAAATTCGCAAATTTGCTAAAAAAACCAACTAAAAATCAACAATATTTCTTTATTTTTGCTCATTTGTTCGAAAAAGCTTGGATTTATTGCAAAAAATTTAGAACTTTTCCAAAAAATTTCGAATTTTTACTAATTTTGAGGCAAGATTTTCAAAATTTTGAGGGTGGGGCCTGGCAAATTTCGGTGGGTGGGGACTGGGATCACAGGAAGAACTTTACTTTTTGGGTAAAATCGTTGTAAATTGCTGCGCAAGGTACAATGACTTTACCATGAATTTACCACGGATTTTTAATGACATTTTAATATTTTTTAAATAATTTACAATAATTATATCCGATTTTACCATAAGATTTCAATGAAATTACAATATTTTTACTTCGGTTTTTACACGTATTTACGATAATTTTACCACGTCGTAAAATTGTTGTAAATCTGTTATAAAATCGTTGTAAATGCAATTGGATCAATTTACAATGTTTTTACAACTTTTACAACGAATTTACAACGTCTTTATAACGATTTTACCCTGCCGTAAACTTGTTGTACAATCATGGTAAATGTTTACAACGTTTTTACAATGCTCCAAAATAAGTTTTCACAATTTTACAACATATTTACCACGTTGTAAATTCGTTGTAAAATCATTGTAAAACGTTGTAAACATTTACCGCGATTTTACAACAAATTTACCACATTGTAAAATCGTTATAAAGTAAATTGTTGTAAAAGTAAATTGTAAATTTACATTGTAAATTGTTGTACATTCGTTGTAAAAGTTGTAAAATCATTGTATCATTGTATCATTGTAAATCATCAGGCAGACCCCACCCCCCCAAATGGCCAAATCCCAGACCCCACCCACCCAAATTTGCCAGA
>JASAND010025390.1:0-47731 GCA_030248195.1 Trissonchulus latispiculum
AGTAGAATTATTTCAGTATATATTCGATTAGTAGAATTATTTCAGCATTCGATTATAGTTTCACTTTCAGTTTCAGTTTTAATCGGTGATTCAAGATAGTATTAGTTTCAGTCGGTCGAAGAAATAGTTTCTGTTTCAGTTTAAGTTTCAGTCGGGAACGCAAAATAATTTTTGTCTCAGTTTTAGTTTCAGGCTCAATTTCAGTTTCAGTTTCAATTCAGTTCATTAAAAAACTACAGTTTCTAGCCTTCAGAAATAATAAAAAAGTATAAATTAACGACTATCATGATACTGCTGCAGAGCACAGAACGAGACAACATCATGCAGGGATTAACAAAATCAAGTGATTTTCACAATAGTTGAGACAGATGCTTGGAGTATTAGTTGGTGCAAGTTTGGGCTCATTTGGTTCACCACAGTTCATAAGAATTTAGTTAATCTCCACCCGTATGAACCTACAACTCCTAATGTTTCGGCCTTTGATCGCACCACACAGAAAAGTATACATTGGTCTGGAGATTATTTTACACGATATCAAAGTGCTATGTCACGCACGACTATCTCTGCAAAATTTGGGCAGCGTAAGTTGCACACAGCGTTCAGGGCGCAGCGAAGTTTGTACGTATGTGATGTCGAATTTCAGACTACAGCACCAAATTGTGAAGGCTCCACAGGACGCTACGCTGGGTGGAATTCTTTGAAACTTTAAACCATTTTGCACCAAACCTAATACTATTATCAAGAGTACATAATGGTAAAAGTATGATAGCAGGCACACTCCCTGTTATCAGCAGCAAACCATGCTCTGCACGCTAACGCCCTCCCCTCCCCACAAATCGGTACCCAGTGACCCCCCCCTACCAATCAGACCCCAGTCAGCCACCCCCCCCCCCCACAAATCAGACCCTAGTGCCTAGTGGATTTCACTAGGGTCTGATTTGTGGGGGGGTCATTTCACTGGGGTCCAATTTGTGGGGGGGGTAAAATCCACTAAGGTCTGAGTTGTGGGGGGGGGGGTGGCTGACTGGGGTCTGACTTGTGGGGGTCACTGGGTGCCGATTTGTGGGGGGGTAGGGCGTCAGCGTGCAGAGCACGGTTTTCTGCTGATAACAGGAAGTGTGCCTGCTGTCATACTCTTATCATTATGTACTCTTGCTATTATGTATGTAGCAAAAGACTAGCTAGCTTTTCCAACATCGAACTTTTAGTGAATTTCGTAGCCACCCTCCCCCCTCCTCCTTTAAACGACAATTTTGAATAGTTGTTTAATGGTCCGATTAAACTGATTAATTTCAATCCAGCATTAAAGGCTCAGCTAATCTTTAAGGAAATAGGGCCCTGGACTTGGACAGAAGGGTTCGGTAAAACCAAGAGTGCATAATTGGACTATGTATTAGAAGTAAGTCACTAGAGGTCTTGGCATTGGGTAACGCTGCTCCGCCCTCAATACCCGAATGTCCCCAGTTTGGAGGGGGGGCACCAAAATGTGGTCCCCGTTTTGGATGGGGGTCGTCAACAGCCAATCAGACTGCAGAACCCGGGGAGACTAGCAAGTGATTACAATAATTTAAGCTTATTTCCAAAATCAGTCCCCGTTTCTCCGGGCTCGGCAAACGCAAACTTATCCTGGTACAGCGAGCCCCCACCCCGGACCCCTGCTGCGCCCCAACGGGAACTTTGTTTGACGATCCCCCTTAAGGTGCTGGTATCCTTTTGTGCAGTGCTTTTGTGGTGAATTTCGAAACGCTATAACTTATGCAATTTTGGGAGTTGGAAAGAGCTTTATACATCACTTTAAAGCTTATAATCTGTACATTCACATGAGCTTTTTTTGCTCAGGGCTCAGCATGTATATATAGACACTCAAAGAGGCCCTTAAAATGCTCATGAAAAACGGACAAGAGGCGGAGAGACGAAGGTCACGGATAGAAAACATGACCCCCAAGCCAGACTGACGTGCGGTTATTGGCTAACTTCAGCCGAAATGTCAAAATAGCCTCAGTAACCCTCTGGCCAAACTCCGTTGTATCCTCCAACAGAGCCTGGCCCCCGCTTCTCAATAGCGACTGAGGTGGCTGAAACCTAAGGTAGCCTGCTTGGAAGGCTGAGGATAAAATATTGGGCTGTAGAAGAAGGTCGGAGGAATGGCCAAGCGAATAGATAGGAAAGTGTCGGTATTTTCAAGCATATAAACTTATTTCATGTTTTGAGAGGCAAGCTTTTTGTTAAATTCGAATAATAGGTCTCTGGGTGACGGCTATTCTTAATCTCACTGTTATTTAATGCAAAAAATAGGCTATCGGCTTTATGGATTACTGAAAATTTTGGTATAGGCTTCATGGATTACGGCCCATTTGTGTTGCGGCTTTATGGATTACTGAAAATTTTGGTATAGACTTCATGGATTACGGCCCATTTGTGTTGCGGTGTCGTTGATTATGCGAGTTTTCTGTCTGAGCGCAGTGGATTACTGACTGAATTGTTCTGGTTGTTGTGGATTACTGTTGTATGTGCTTTGAGAGCTAAGGATTACTGTCCACATTAGGGTTGTTTTAGTGGCATAGATAAATTCTTTTGAGTAATTTGTTGAAGAAAAATTTTTTAGTTGTGAAAAATAAATTAACCCTTTATGGGTTTCTATATCTCCTGAGATATGCAACTTTAACAGGCTGTGCTACGCTCCGCCTGTTGTCACAACCAATCATCTTTCAGCAAACAATAAACAAGACTATGATTGGTTGAAATATAGTAGTCTGCTGAGAAATGCACCAATCTTTGGAAAATACAGAGAGATTATCGATGAGCATTCTGCAAGGTGGAAAACTGATAATTTATAGCATGATAATAAGAGCAAGAGAGAGGGATAAGCGGGCTAGAAAAATTCATGTGGGTACGTCAATCATTGTTGTATCTGTGCATATGCATGAAAAAATTCTGCCAGTCGTAGACTTTTTTCTTATGTCATTTTTCTTGTCATATCTCATAAGATATGATGACCACTCATGGTAGTGCAATATTGCTTGCATTCCGAACTAATTTTCCAAATAAAATTTTAATTAATCATTATTTCTTGTTTGAAATGGTTGTTACAACTCACATAGAAATAAAGTAAACATATGTGCAGCCTTAATTTGTGTTTAAATTCAACTTTTCTGTTTTCAACCAGTCATTCTGTATGCAAATTCGGAGTCATAAGAGTCCATTTCGGAGGAACCTCCCAATTTTGAATTACCTGGTTTGATGACGAAGCTATAGCAACTGAGCAGTTGGCTAAACCCGACCTGTGGCCGACTACCAGAGCCATGCTACTTCGGTCGACCGGTGGCTGGTGAGGCCAGCAGTGTATGACTGGGTCCGGGCGGCGGCTGACTGTTGAATGTTGAAACGCCTTGAACGATATATATTGTTTTAAAGTATCATGAAATATCGCTTCTATCGTTCATGTTTTGTTGCATAATTTTAGAAATCGATTCAAGCATCTTTATTGCAACCAATTTACTGATAAGAAAGAATTGACTAAATTCAATTTTTATGAGAAACTAATTTTATTACACAAATATAACAATCAGATGTAAATGAAAGCTAATTTAAATCGGTGTTCATGAAGGGAATTTTAATAGCAGAAGAGTTCTACTTTTATTTTATTTTGATTGATAAAATTTGCACGAAAACTTGAGAAATTCATTGATTTTTTACTTCACCGCCACTACCGCAGTTAAGTCGTCACTTTTTAGCGATTATTACAGTGTGTGGCAAGATATAAAGTATAACAGCAGCTACCATGCGCGCAACAAGCACATAAAAATCAATTCGTTTAGTTGTAATTTAAGTGGCAGTAGCCATAAGAACCACTATTCTGGTCCATGACCTGCCGACAACCGGTTGGCTGCCCGAAGGCCGTCTGCCAAGAGGCCGGCCAAACGACGGCTGGTCAGATGCCATCTGAAGTGATTTGCTCAATATAATAGGTGTTTAATTATGTGTTTGATGCCTAAAAAGGAGCTCATAAATTTAAAACGGTTTCAATCAGTCACAATTTTCGAATTGTCTTATTTTATTTTATACCCATTTTGTACAACCCTATCAGATTATTTTCGTAAAGATTTTTTGGTTTTCATCAGTATTTTCTCACCTAAGGCACATTCCAAATCATTGTTTTCGTCAGGAATATTCCTGCTGCACATTGCAACATTCCTGCATTTTTTGCATAATATTAATGTTCAGTAAAATTTGTGTTATTTTATGGTCAGCATATCTCAGGAGATATGGATTGTAACTAGAGCTGGGGCCGGTTCCACTAGAACCGGTTGGAACCGGAACCGGAACCGGAACCGGAACCGAACCGGAAGGATTTTTAGAACCGGAACCGGAACCGGTAGAATTTGGAACCGGCCGGTTCCAGGCTCAAAAACTGAGCTTGAACTAAAATTTTTGCCAAATGTAAAATTTGAGAACGTTGGATTTTTGGCCTGGATCTCAAAATCTACCAGCATTTGATTCTTGGGCATGATTCTGTGATGTCTCGACAGCTGAAACGAGAACTGCATTGGCGCAAATGTGGAATCATTAGCGATTAATTCAAAATTGGCGATTACACTACTAATATTCGAACAGTTGTTTACATTTCAAGAATATATACTTAACGAATAACTCGATGAACGAATATTCTAAATATTTGTTTATTCCCACTTAGTTAATTGCTTGATATTAATGTTTGGCGGCCGGCCGCCGGCCGACGACTTTCGCTCGCCGGCCGGACGCCGGCTGGGATACAAATTATCAATCAGAAATTTACAAAATAGAGCAACTAAGCTTAAAATGGACTCCAAAACTAGTTTTGCTAATTTTTTATGCTATGCTGTGCTTATTTTCTAAGACAACATCCGAAAATAAATATCTTAGCAGTTTATAATAACAGCACTGCAAACTGCTCTAGGCCGGTCGGCCTTTGGGCTCACCGGCCGGCCGATGGTTTCGGCCGGGCCGGCCGGTGAAACCCCGGCCGGCCTCAAACACTACTTGATATTATGGACGATTTCTGCATTTGTTGCGGATTTCGAAATAATCGAATACAAGTTTTGAACATGAATTTCTCGAAGTGTGTGAAAGCTAAAAAAGCGACCGGTTCAGGCTACAAAAAGCTTTCCCGAGGGTATTTGTTCTGAAATTGCTTAATGAATAAACAAGCTCACTATTTTGAGAAAAATGTAAATTTTGTCCGATTTTCGCCAAAAGTTTCAAGTTTGGATTATTATTATTTATTTTTTATTTCTGGTTATTTCTCCCAAATAAAATGACCAAATACAAAACTTAAAATTTTCTCTCAACAGTTTTCGCCAAAATGTAGCGTAAAGCAGATTTCTAATTGCTTGCATGCGTTAACATAAATCCTTGTTCAAAACAATCTTGTGCCATGTAAAATTTCGGATTTTCCTTGCTGTGCTTAGGCAGTTATGCAGCCGAGCAGTTTAGACCAAGCTTGAAAACCAAATCAAACCCAAATCAAATAAGCTTTGAAAACCAATTTTTCTTTTTATCTCTTAGACCGTAAGGAATCGAAGAACAGTTTCCAGAGCAAAGTTGTAGGTTTTGGTGAAAGCATTCGAATGACTACGTTTGTGTATATAGTTTATATATTTTCATTAGTTTCATCATTTTTGTCCAAAACACAGCTTCTTTAAAAGCGCTTTCAATTATTCTTTAGACGCAAGCCGGAGTCAACATTATCTCTGAAAACAATTAAATTTTGCAGGAGCAGAAAGATTTGAAAACTGCTAGTACCGATTTTCTTGTTTTTCAGAAACTTCTTCGGCTTTTGACACAAAGTTCCAAAGAGTGAAGGTACATAAACAGAAAGAGGCTTCGGCAGAACTAGTCTGCACAGAGGTGTGTCTGTGTGAAAGAAAGTAGCCAATTCCGCACAAAATTAAATTTTAATATTTCCTATCTTGCAAATATTTTAACTATATATATTTAAATTTTCTGGAAACAACCTCTGAAAGCCACTGTAGTTTTCATTAAAGAAATTTAAAGCTAACCTTTCAGCAACTCTCATCATTTCTTTAAATCATTTTCTTGCTTTAAGATTTCTTTCGATATATATGGCAGGCGCTGTTAGTGTACCGCGTTGTTCGCTCTTTTTTCCATACGCCATCCATAATTTCAGGTTATGGTTACACCATACAGGTGTCATAAACATTTTGATGTACAATAGCATTGAACAATCAACTGTTGCCACAATTTTGTATCTTATGACAAAAAAATTAACAAAGAAAATTATCACTGCAAATTTTGTACTTGGAACCGGGAACCGGAAGCTAGAACCGGAACCGGAACCGGAACCGGAACCGGTACCCTAGAACCGGAACCGGAACCGGTTTCGAAAATTGGAACCGGCCCCAGCTCTAATTGTAACTTCACTCCTACAATGCCAAACTAAAATTAAACAACAAATTTGTTAATAGAGGCCCAGAACTAGCACATTTATGAGCAAAATGATTTTTTCCTCGACGAAACTAAAATGTGACCTTTAAAGGGTTAAATGAAGGCTTCGGCTTAGTCTCATCTTCTGATACTATTTTACTCTGGTGGGGGGGGGATAATCGAGATAAGGCCCAAATTCTTATCTTTGCACCTAAAAATCCGGGGCCGGCTCCAGAATGTCAATGAGCACTAAAATAATGTATTTGGAAAGTTCATCCACTTTCATGAAGAATTGAAGGCTGTAGGGTCGAATTTACACAAAGCGATACCAGCCCCTTAAACGGGAAGAAGGTTCTGCTATCCCCCACTAAACGGGGAGGGTATGTGTCTTGTTAGTTGACTCACAAGAGGAGGAACATTCGCGTATTACTGGCATGGCACAGTTACGCAATGCGACGAAGAAGAACCCTCTTGTGACTTACTCTTCTTCTATAATATATATAAGGGAAATAGTTAAGGGGGACTCTAACTGAAAAAACCAGACACATTTCTTTAATAGCATGATAAAAGCAATAAACGGATAAATTATGAACATAAAGGTAAAGCCGTTACAGTACATGGCAAAGCAAACCACAATCACAATCATGTAAAAAATCCCAAGACAAAGCAAATCTGTCGAAAATACATCACACGTTTCGTCTGAGTAAATAAAAAACGATAAAAAGAACAGTTCAAACAAACGATATGATACTGAATCAATGGCCTTTGAAATGAAATTATTAGATGTTTAGTGCAGCAGCTTTTTGAGAAATGGAGACACAATTCTATGTTAGTAACTTTTTTGCTATTTTTATTACAACAATGTAAACATTAAAGCGTAAATCCAATTTGCATTGTCAATTGTTTCAATTACTTTTCAAGAAAACACGTAAATTCAAACGCAGATATCCCAACTTTTTTTGTAGTTAATTTTCAATTTAACAACGAACTTACAATTCATTAAAACATCACAAAAATTACAAAATTACATATCACTCTAGACCGTTGAGAAAATTAAATTAGTTATCCCCAAATAACGCTGTAACACTAAAATCAGTAATCAACCAATAAGTTTCATGCAACAATCCCAAGTATATTCTAGTCTAGGCTGAGGCATGATAGTTCTCACCACCGCATTAGAAAATAGGGTAAGTATATGACATTTTTATTGACAATAGCTCTTCTAATTTCCAAACTTTACTTCTCTTTGTAGGTTTCAAAATGTTTTGCCACTTAAGGGGGGGGGTCCATTTTTTGGTCATTTTTTCGACTTTCTCCGATGTCGCTCATTTTTACATATTTCATAGTCCAAACTGTATATTTTAACGAGTTTTTGAAATTAAAGCCGTAAGTCTGACGGTTGTTGAGTAATTTGACCTCAAAGTTGAGATTTCATGTGTTAATCATAGGAAATGTGAAAAGTTGTCATTTTTTCACGTGCGCCAGAGAAATCTCGCGAATGGCAAAATGGGTCCGCCCAAACTTTATATCATATTTTTGCCATGTTTTTGAACTGTGATTTGTAGGAATCAGAATTTTGATTTAGGCCTTTAAAATTTTTTAATCAATTTTTGAAGTATTAAAATTTGATGTCTGTTAAATTTGGTGCCAAATTTTAATATTTCAAAAATCCATTAAAATTTTTAAAGACCTAAATCAAAATTCTGATTCCTACAAATCACAGTTCGGAAACATGACAAAAACATGATATAAAGTTTGGGCGGACCCATTTTGGCATTCGCGAGATTTCTCTGGCGCACGTGAAAAATGACAACTTTTCACATTTCTTATGATTAACACATGAAATCTCAACTTTGAGGTCAAATTACTCAACAACCGTCAGACTTACGACTTTAATTTCAAAAACTCGTTAAAATATACAGTTTGGACTATGAAATATGTAAAAATGAGCGACATCGGAGAAATTCGAAAAAATTACCAAAAAATGGACCCCCCTTAAATTTGAAAAAGCTTGAACTGTGGATAACGTCTGCCGCAGATATAAACCCAGCAATCTTCCGTTGCTTTGATCTTGTTCAGTCAACTTAGCTACTTTGCATGCTTTGCATTTCCTGACTTTTTCCATTATCTTTCCGATTTGCGTTGTTATTTTGATCGTTTTATCGTATACATCATTGATTGCCTGATATTCTTGTGTTATTTGGCTGTCTGGGTTCTTTCCATATTGAACGCAGACAATTCCTTGTTCCAGTTAGGCTATCTTTCTACCACAACTTCCACAGTTTTCCTGAAAAATAGATTTTAGCTTATTTTTGTGTTTGATGATATTATAACTCTTTTGTTGCTTACTTTTAGTTTTCATTGGTTTGTTTGTTATTTTATTAATTTAACGTTTAATTATTTGAACGTATATTGATTGCTGATGTTGTTATTCCCCGTTGTAGTTCGATTAAGGTTTTCAATTGTGATTGCCAATCCGACAAACTTTAGAATTTTTTAGTTTTTGTTATCGCTTCTAGCTTCCTTTTGTATTCCATGTCGTGATCAATTTGTTTGCAAATTATTGTTTTATCAGCATCTAGTTTCAATCTTTCGTACTCTATTAATTTGCAGTACAATAATCGTATACAATTGCCTTTGTCAACAACTTCCAGCACTGTTTCGTCTCATGCTGAAAAGTCCGAATGCTTTTAATTTCACAATATTCAATCATTTAAATGCAATGTTTATTTTACTTGAGTGCATGAAGTTATATTGCATTTGATTGTGTTTTAGTGTTTGTTACGTACTTGTTATCTTTTACCGATTTCTGGCTTTCATCCATTAATTCGTGGTTGTTATCGCTTTGCTGGATGTTGTTTTGGCGTTTTCTTTTTCTGCCTTAGTAAGTCCACGTACATGCGTTGTTGAAGTTCTGTTCAATGTTGTTAAGTCGCTCACTTTAGTTCTCTATCTTGTTATCGTTATCGTTATCTATCTCTATCGCTCTATCTTGTTCGGTTATGATCTTCTTTGTTATCTTCCGGATTGAGACAAATAGAGGATGTTCAATCTAAAATTTATAGATTACTTTTATGGTTACTATTTATTGTCGCTGTAACTTTCCTTCTTTTGTATCTTGTGCTTTATCAAGAACAGTGTTTGGATTATCCAATTAAATCTTCGCTAATTTATTTTTATTCTAAGCCTCGTATGCTTAATCGTGAATAATTTAATATAGATTTCGACGGTTTGTTGTTTTGATCTAGCTCATCCAATATCGTAACCAGACATGTGCAGGAGGGGAAGTTCTGGGGGCGGGGTGAGCCGGGAAAACCGGATTTTTCCGGTTTTTCCCCAAAAAACCTAAAAACTTCCGGATTCTGGGGGGGTGAGGGACCCCTCGGGGGGAGGGGGTGAGGCCCAGGTCTGGGAGGTGAAAACCCACCTCCAACCCCCCCAAGCACATGTATGATCGTAACCCATTGTTCTGTGGTCTTTTAGCTAGCAAGATATTTTTTAGAATTTTTATAAAATATTTCTCACTACAGGTGAGAAATGACCAGCTGGGACAATGGTCGGTTGATGAAGAGAAAGATACATCCCTTTCTTCAGGCTCGTTTCCGCTGCTGAGTTAACGAATTGTACTCTTGCTCGCCCTGTTTCATCTTCCAGTACTGCATTTTTTACATGCCAATTGTTTTTGTGTATTTCTTTTAACCATATTATACCATTTATCAAGAGTACATAATAGATAAGAGTATGACAGCAGGCATAATCTATGTACTATCAACTTGTTACATCCTCTACACTCTATCGGCCTACCCCCCATAAATTGTCAAAGAAATTCGCCCGCTATGTTTGCACGCAACAGACACACGTTGAACCAACTGACTAGTTGTGTTTTCGAGCTTTAGCGTGCAAGCATAGCGTTCGATTTTGCTTTGATAAGGGGGGTCTGATTTAGGGGGGTGTAAGCCGATAGCGTGCAGAGGATGTAGCGAGCTGATAATACATAGCGTATGACGCTTGTCATACTCTTATGTATTATGTACTCTTGCATTTATTTAATCTGAAAAAATAGAATCAAAATTACTTACACGTTTTCCTTCCTACGTTCCAATATATTGTGCAATAACTTAAAATCACGCTACATAACTAGATCACAGTTATGCATAAACAGAGGATCCAATCTTTGAAAGAACTCAATTTATATAAACGCGGGGAAGATTTGATGGCTAAATAACGGTAACTTTAAAAGGATTTTTGGTAAGTATTTCGACGTTTTATGAAAAGTGAACAGCATTTCGATGATCTACGACTTGAGTACTTATGCAATAGCAATATCGTTTTGCATTATTATTGTTACTACAAAAATTAAGATAGTATATTAATATAATTATTATTATTTAATATTGGTTTTGGTCCTTTGGTACTGTAAAGGGCAGATGAAGAGAGTGCACAGCACAACACGCACATAAGCATGTAGGACACCCATTCGATGAGTTAGTAGAGTTGAGTTGTAATAGAATTAGGAAGGTATTAATAACCTGAAGAATAGTATTAAGCTGAACAAGTACAACCGGTATAACTTTTGGGGAAAACCAAATTAATCTAAATCCACCCAAAGAGTCTGGCAATACTGGTATATTGACCGTAAACAGCAATTGTCAGTATGCTTGTATTTATTTCGTCATTATTATAAAGTATCTTTATTACTCTCGCTATTGTAATTAATATACAGTCTGTCAGTGATTATAACAATCATGTTAGATATAGTGCAGTGTGTAAGGCGAGACTGTGGACTAGCAACATACAGATCCGGTTGTGATCTTCCAGCAAATAGTAAGTTTTCTCAAACCTCAATAAAAGATCTCACTGGAACCTCTCACAGAAGAGAAGATTTGAGTTTGTGCCTTTGATCTGCACGTCAAGGCCCTCTATTTGATTTTGGCAGTGAACAAATGGAGCGAGTGTCGACTCCTCTCGCCGTTTGCTGTTAACTACATTCTAGACGAACTCACGAACAATCCCCTGCTCATCATTGGTTGGCCGAGATCCCCGATTTTGGCAAACTACCTTTCGGGAATCTGGTACATAAGTTTGTCTATCTAGTTAAACGCGCTGACCTTCTGTGTAACCAGAGCTCATCTGACCTAGGTAATATCAAGAGTACACAATAACTAAGAGTGTGACAAGCGTCAAGCTCTTAGTTATTAGGCTTGTGGACATGATCTGCACGATAACGGCTGACCCCCCCCCACAAATTAGACCCATCACTTCAAAGAAATTCGCACGCTATGCCTACGTTCTAAAGCTCGAAAACACAACTACTCAGTTGGTTCAATGTGCGTCTGTTGCGAGCTTCAGCACACAAGCATAGCGTGCGAATTTCTTTGAAGTGATGGGTCTGATTTGTGGGGGGTTGATCAGCCGTTATCGTGCAGATGATGTCCCAAGCCTAATAACTAAGAGCTTGACGCTTGTCACACTCTTAGTTATTATGTACTCTTGATAGCATTTACTCGTCTGATACTGATACTTTGCAATTATACAAAATGATGATCAAATGATATCACTTGTCCTGACGATGGGGACAAACGGCAGCATAAAATTCCACAATATAAAGCAAAATATAAGAGTGAAAATATTATTTGAACTTTTAGACATTTACCTACACATGCGTATTAAGTAACGTACAGAATTGTTGAAAATTTAAAAGGAGATCCACCATGGAATGTGCGTAATAGAACTAGTATGTTTTGTGCTTTTTATTGAGCAGTTATGTCTGTTTGTAAATTAGGTATTCCCAATTTAGGCACATTGTCGTAAGTTTGGGTCAAAAACAGATACTTTTAAAATTCCCAAATGTAAAATCTACTTATAAAGTTGAAAAGCCCCATGTATACTGAGTGACGACTGACGCCTACCTGGGCCGTCTTCAAAATCCAAACTAAAATTTTCAAGTCAGTCGGGCAAAAATCAAAACATTTTAAATGTTTTGATAATTTTTTCTAAATAAATTTCTAATAATATTAGAAAATGGAAAATTTTACCTCTTGTGTTTCCTAACTGTCATGAATTATCCCGATCTTAAATTCCTTACGTTGACTTTGTGCTACTGTGAGCGTTCCTAGCTACAGCTTTGGGCAAAGGCTTTGTGGTTTTGACTTGTTATTGTCAATTAAATTTGTTGTGGGATAGTTACTCAGTTGGTTCAATGTGCGTCTGTTGCGAGCTTCAGCACACAAGCATAGCGTGCGAATTTCTTTGAAGTGATGGGTCTAATTTGTGGGGGGGGTCAGCCGTTATCGTGCAGATCATGTCCACAAGCCTAATAACTAAGAGCTAATAACGCTTGTCACACTCTTAGTTATTATGTACTCTTGGTAATACGAAGACCAACACGATTTATTAGCAAATCATATCAAACCAGTATAAAGAGAAGTTGAAGAGGTTCTCAGGTCAGTCAGTTCATTACACATGGCTGTAGTAGGAAAGAATCTGCAAGCACGAACTGGATGGCAAAATCTGATCAGAAAACACATATTAACTTTTAAATCATTAAATCTTAAAAGCAAAACTAGTGTGATCGCTGAGAGCTGAAGCCGGCGCAGATTAATTGAGACTCAGTGGCAGTACATATTAATCTAACCAAGAGTACATAATATCAAGAGTACATAATAACTAAGAGTGTGACAAGCGTCACACTCTTAGTTATCAAGCAGAAAACATCATCTGCACAATAACGGCCTACCCCCCCACCAGACGGGGCCCCCACTGAGTACCAGGTACACAATTGTGCACGAGCACTCGCTTGTGACCCCCCCCACAACTGAGTACCAGGTACACAATTGTGCACGAGCACTCGCTTGTATGTTTACATGTTGAAGCCAAAAAGTGGCCAGCTGCTGATAGAATGTTTTATTGGATATTGGATAGAAGGCCGTTATTGTGCAGATGATGTTTTCTGCTTGATAACTAAGAGTGTGACGTTTGTCACACTCTTAGTTATTATGTACTCTTGATAATATATAAGAGTGTGACAGCAGGCAAGCTCTCCGTTATCAGCTCAAGGTACATGCTCTGCACGCTAACGGCTGACCCATACACAAACGTGTATGCTCACTTCAAAGAAATTCGCACGCTATCTTTGCGTTACAAAGCTCGAAGCAGACACAAATATGACGCACGCAGGCGTTGTGTTTTCGAGCTTTAACACGTAAAGATACGGCGAGTGAACGCACAGAAACGTGTACTGGGTACACATTTGTGGGGGGGGTCACTAGGTACACGTTTGTGTATGGGGTCAGCCGTTAGCGTGCAGAGCATGTACCTTGAGCTGATAACAGAGAGCCTGCCAGCTGTCACACTCTTATCTATTATGTACTCTTGATCTAACCTAAAGTTACGAACTTGGGATGATGTAGGAGATCACGTCGAGCACAAGATACGTCTAATTCTAATACCCAGTCTGGTCAAATAAACTTCTATCCCAGTTCAATTGACCACTGTTGTGGGATTTACAAAACTTATTAAGTTTTTTGTTTTTTAGCTCTTACGACAGCAAACCCATTAGGGCCATAAACAAACTAAGCTAACTCTAAGCGCTGCTTTTAGTAAAAGTGACGATTTCGAAACTATGTAGCAAAGCTGACTGGCTCTGCGTACGCATGCGCATCGGCGATTCTTATTGGCTGAGCTTGTCACGTGGAGCTTGAATCAATATGGACTGTCTAAATTCTAAAGCTTAACATGTTCTAAGTTCTAAAATTCTAAAAAGTCTAAAATTTCACTGTTATGGGGGGGGTCGCCGGCTAACAAATTTTATAGTCACCGATTTCGCTCATTTTGGGTATAATATACCCCCATATGTGTCCAAAAACAAGACAAAATTTTAGAGTCCAGGGTCAATCCAGTTAAGAGTTACTGCAGTTCAAATCCCTACAATTTAGTATTTACGCCACTATGCCTCGCTAAGGGCTTCGAAGACGTGTACACATAGGATTACAAAACACTACAGTATGGCCAATACATCAAATTGAAGCCTCTATCTTGGGCTGTTCACTGCTGTGCAAATGACACTGATACGCCAAGCAACGAGCAAGAAACGGCGTTTGAACGATTTGATCAAGCTCCTTCCGGCTGTTATTTACTTCAAATTTTAATGCGCTGTAACTTTTTCATACTGCTCTGTAGAAACTTGGTGCAATTAGATAAAATGTTCAGGACATCGAGGGCTTCAACTTTATATAAAATTTGGCTATATTTGAAAAATTTGAAAATTTGCCACTTTTTGACTATAGGCCTCCCTCCGTCATCGCACTGAGGCATGCGACCACAGTTAAGCACCAGCAAATGCAGTGAAATTTAGCACACAGCTTCCTGTCATATGTGCAAACTGGAACACTGAATTTGGTTGGAATAGATCGGATTTCACCCGACTTATGGACCATTATATCTAAAAAAATGGGAAAATGACGTGTTTTGAGGCAAAACGCCAACGCGGTAACCAAAACTGTGAACTACTCACAAGTAGCGGCATAGATTTTGCGCATGCAAATTAAACCTCTAGTTGTGTACTGTGTTAATATCTATACGCGGAATTTGTGCAGTAAACGGTTAGTTCAGGTCACGACGAAACATTTCTTTGGTGATGTTTTTGTAAGTCAAATTTGTGCAATACCCGACTTCACCCAACTTTGAAAATTTCTAGAACTTCGCTGAGGTAACACAGAAACACAACATATAGATATTAACACGCTACCTAAAAGCTCGTTTGCTCTTGCACAGCGCTTATAGGGGTTATTTGACCTGCTAAAACCGAATATGAAATCCGGTTTTCGATGTGACGCTTCTTACGTTCAGTATATGCATACAACTGTATTAGAGCTTTTTGGAGCGATAGTTACCCATACTTCGAAAAAGCAATCTAGCATTTTTGCATACTGATGTCTTTGATTTTTGATGCACTGGATCGAATCGAGTCGGTAGCGTAGAAAATCGAACTGCATCAAATCGGTGTAAGTCTGTCAATAGCAAGATCGAACTGCATCAAATCTAAAATATTCTTGTTGAATCCTTATTTTTGATTTTTGGATTTTTGATTCACATTTTGATTCAGGGAAATAGGCAGCTGAGTAAGAGAAACAGTGAAGAAAACGTGTGCGTGTGTTTGTAGACTGCTTTTGCGTGCTTTCATAGTTCGTGTGAGTGAAAGTATATTAAGCACGATGGCAACTCCAAAAGTGGGTCAACATTTGGCCTCACACTATCCACTTCACTGCGTCCCGTCCCGACTCCCGAGGTTATAGCAATGAGTTTTTATTATACTTTTCACTTTGGTTGAGATAGTAATGAATGACTTAATTTTTGGAAGTGTTTTTGTCGTTAGTTGTCTGAGAACTAAATAACCAAAAGCTGATTAAATTTAGTTGAATAACTACAATTTCTAATTTTTTCTTCCAACCACCGATCAACGCAGATATTTGCAATTATTTTGAAAATGACAATCTTTCATTTGAGTGTCAAAATTATATAAAATGCAGAAATTTCAAACTGTTTCCAGGTTTTTTAAATTTTTATGCACCGCTTTGCAATTTGCCAGTTTTTAAAACAATCATAGTTTTTCATATTTGGATTTGTGGTTCGCAGGTGGTTTACGGCACTTACAGGCACAGGGTTTGGAGGAGGTACCTAGAGTTGGCAACCGGTTCTACTAGAACCTAGAACCGGAATCACTGAATTAACATTAGTGACACTATCCCTTCTGCTCAGATAAAATTTAAATTATAACATGCTTGCAAAATTAGGAACATATTGTATTGTTTTATTGAAAGGAGAATTTTCGACATCCTTTATTCTGGAAGTTCGAAATTTTTTTGTTTTTCTGCTTCTAGTTTTTCTAATGTTGTTATGTTATTTTGTGTGTATTACAAAATGCAGTTTTGCAAATATCGAAATTAACTTTAACGAATTTCTAAAATTTCTATTCTAAAATTCTAATTGGTAATGGAAGGAAGGCGGGCATTTTCGTTCAGACGTGAACAATAAAGCCCCGAATGAAAACTTAACAAGCTTAACATATTTCAATTTCAGTTTCAATCTAGTTCTGTTTCAGGTCTCCTAAGCTTCAGTTTAGATTACAGCAGTGAGTAGAATTATTTCAGTATATATTCGATTAGTAGAATTATTTCAGCATTCGATTATAGTTTCACTTTCAGTTTCAGTTTTAATCGGTGATTCAAGATAGTATTAGTTTCAGTCGGTCGAAGAAATAGTTTCTGTTTCAGTTTAAGTTTCAGTCGGGAACGCAAAATAATTTTTGTCTCAGTTTTAGTTTCAGGCTCAATTTCAGTTTCAGTTTCAATTCAGTTCATTAAAAAACTACAGTTTCTAGCCTTCAGAAATAATAAAAAAGTATAAATTAACGACTATCATGATACTGCTGCAGAGCACAGAACGAGACAACATCATGCAGGGATTAACAAAATCAAGTGATTTTCACAATAGTTGAGACAGATGCTTGGAGTATTAGTTGGTGCAAGTTTGGGCTCATTTGGTTCACCACAGTTCATAAGAATTTAGTTAATCTCCACCCGTATGAACCTACAACTCCTAATGTTTCGGCCTTTGATCGCACCACACAGAAAAGTATACATTAGTCTGGAGATTATTTTACACGATATCAAAGTGCTATGTCACGCACGACTATCTCTGCAAAATTTGGGCAGCGTACGTTGCACACAGCGTTCAGGGCGCAGCGAAGTTTGTACGTATGTGATGTCGAATTTCAGACTACAGCACCAAATTGTGAAGGCTCCACAGGACGCTACGCTGGGTGGAATTCTTTGAAACTTTAAACCATTTTGCACCAAACCTAATACTATTATCAAGAGTACATAATGGTAAAAGTATGATAGCAGGCACACTCCCTGTTATCAGCAGCAAACCATGCTCTGCACGCTAACGCCCTCCCCTCCCCACAAATCGGTACCCAGTGACCCCCCCTACCAATCAGACCCCAGTCAGCCACCCCCCCACCCACAAATCAGACCCTAGTGCCTAGTGGATTTCACTAGGGTCTGATTTGTGGGGGGGTCATTTCACTGGGGTCCAATTTGTGGGGGGGGTCAAATCCACTAAGGTCTGATTTGTGGGGGGGGGGGTGGCTGACTGGGGTCTGATTTGTGGGGGTCACTGGGTGCCGATTTGTGGGGGGGTAGGGCGTCAGCGTGCAGAGCACGGTTTTCTGCTGATAACAGGAAGTGTGCCTGCTGTCATACTCTTATCATTATGTACTCTTGCTATTATGTATGTAGCAAAAGACTAGCTAGCTTTTCCAACATCGAACTTTTAGTGAATTTCGTAGCCACCCTCCCCCCTCCTCCTTTAAACGACAATTTTGAATAGTTGTTTAATGGTCCGATTAAACTGATTAATTTCAATCCAGCATTAAAGGCTCAGCTAATCTTTAAGGAAATAGGGCCCTGGACTTGGACAGAAGGGTTCGGTAAAACCAAGAGTGCATAATTGGACTATGTATTAGAAGTAAGTCACTAGAGGTCTTGGCATTGGGTAACGCTGCTCCGCCCTCAATACCCGAATGTCCCCAGTTTGGAGGGGGGGCACCAAAATGTGGTCCCCGTTTTGGATGGGGGTCGTCAACAGCCAATCAGACTGCAGAACCCGGGGAGACTAGCAAGTGATTACAATAATTTAAGCTTATTTCCAAAATCAGTCCCCGTTTCTCCGGGCTCGGCAAACGCAAACTTATCCTGGTACAGCGAGCCCTCACCCCGGACCCCTGCTGCGCCCCAACGGGAACTTTGTTTGACGATCCCCCTTAAGGTGCTGGTATCCTTTTGTGCAGTGCTTTTGTGGTGAATTTCGAAACGCTATAACTTATGCAATTTTGGGAGTTGGAAAGAGCTTTATACATCACTTTAAAGCTTATAATCTGTACATTCACATGAGCTTTTTTTGCTCAGGGCTCAGCATGTATATATAGACACTCAAAGAGGCCCTTAAAATGCTCATGAAAAACGGACAAGAGGCGGAGAGACGAAGGTCACGGATAGAAAACATGACCCCCAAGCCAGACTGACGTGCGGTTATTGGCTAACTTCAGCCGAAGTCAAAATAGCCTCAGTAACCCTCTGGCCAAACTCCGCTGTATCCTCCAACAGAGCCTGGCCTCCGCTTCTCAATAGCGACTGAGGTGGCTGAAACCTAAGGTAGCCTGCTTGGAAGGCTGAGGATAAAATATTGGGCTGTAGAAGAAGGTCGGAGGAATGGCCAAGCGAATAGATAGGAAAGTGTCGGTATTTTCAAGCATATAAACTTATTTCATGTTTTGAGAGGCAAGCTTTTTGTTAAATTCGAATAATAGGTCTCTGGGTGACGGCTATTCTTAATCTCACTGTTATTTAATGCAAAAAATAGGCTATCGGCTTTATGGATTACTGAAAATTTTGGTATAGGCTTCATGGATTACGGCCCATTTGTGTTGCGGCTTTATGGATTACTGAAAATTTTGGTATAGACTTCATGGATTACGGCCCATTTGTGTTGCGGTGTCGTTGATTATGCGAGTTTTCTGTCTGAGCGCAGTGGATTACTGACTGAATTGTTCTGGTTGTTGTGGATTACTGTTGTATGTGCTTTGAGAGCTAAGGATTACTGTCCACATTAGGGTTGTTTTAGTGGCATAGATAAATTCTTTTGAGTAATTTGTTGAAGAAAAATTTTTTAGTTGTGAAAAATAAATTAACCCTTTATGGGTTTCTATATCTCCTGAGATATGCAACTTTAACAGGCTGTGCTACGCTCCGCCTGTTGTCACAACCAATCATCTTTCAGCAAACAATAAACAAGACTATGATTGGTTGAAATATAGTAGTCTGCTGAGAAATGCACCAATCTTTGGAAAATACAGAGAGATTATCGATGAGCATTCTGCAAGGTGGAAAACTGATAATTTATAGCATGATAATAAGAGCAAGAGAGAGGGATAAGCGGGCTAGAAAAATTCATGTGGGTACGTCAATCATTGTTGTATCTGTGCATATGCATGAAAAAATTCTGCCAGTCGTAGACTTTTTTCTTATGTCATTTTTCTTGTCATATCTCATAAGATATGATGACCACTCATGGTAGTGCAATATTGCTTGCATTCCGAACTAATTTTCCAAATAAAATTTTAATTAATCATTATTTCTTGTTTGAAATGGTTGTTACAACTCACATAGAAATAAAGTAAACATATGTGCAGCCTTAATTTGTGTTTAAATTCAACTTTTCTGTTTTCAACCAGTCATTCTGTATGCAAATTCGGAGTCATAAGAGTCCATTTCGGAGGAACCTCCCAATTTTGAATTACCTGGTTTGATGACGAAGCTATAGCAACTGAGCAGTTGGCTAAACCCGACCTGTGGCCGACTACGAGAGCCATGCTACTTCGGTCGACGGGTGGCTGGTGAGGCCAGCAGTGTATGACTGGGTCCGGGCGGCGGCTGACTGTTGAATGTTGAAACGCCTTGAACGATATATATTGTTTTAAAGTATCATGAAATATCGCTTCTATCGTTCATGTTTTGTTGCATAATTTTAGAAATCGATTCAAGCATCTTTATTGCAACCAATTTACTGATAAGAAAGAATTGACTAAATTCAATTTTTATGAGAAACTAATTTTATTACACAAATATAACAATCAGATGTAAATGAAAGCTAATTTAAATCGGTGTTCATGAAGGGAATTTTAATAGCAGAAGAGTTCTACTTTTATTTTATTTTGATTGATAAAATTTGCACGAAAACTTGAGAAATTCATTGATTTTTTACTTCACCGCCACTACCGCAGTTAAGTCGTCACTTTTTAGCGATTATTACAGTGTGTGGCAAGATATAAAGTATAACAGCAGCTACCATGCGCGCAACAAGCACATAAAAATCAATTCGTTTAGTTGTAATTTAAGTGGCAGTAGCCATAAGAACCACTATTCTGGTCCATGACCTGCCGACAACCGGTTGGCTGCCCGAAGGCCGTCTGCCAAGAGGCCGGCCAAACGACGGCTGGTCAGATGCCATCTGAAGTGATTTGCTCAATATAATAGGTGTTTAATTATGTGTTTGATGCCTAAAAAGGAGCTCATAAATTTAAAACGGTTTCAATCAGTCACAATTTTCGAATTGTCTTATTTTATTTTATACCCATTTTGTACAACCCTATCAGATTATTTTCGTAAAGATTTTTTGGTTTTCATCAGTATTTTCTCACCTAAGGCACATTCCAAATCATTGTTTTCGTCAGGAATATTCCTGCTGCACATTGCAACATTCCTGCATTTTTTGCATAATATTAATTTTCAGTAAAATTTGTGTTATTTTATGGTCAGCATATCTCAGGAGATATGGATTGTAACTAGAGCTGGGGCCGGTTCCACTAGAACCGGTTGGAACCGGAACCGGAACCGGAACCGGAACCGAACCGGAAGGATTTTTAGAACCGGAACCGGAACCGGTAGAATTTGGAACCGGCCGGTTCCAGGCTCAAAAACTGAGCTTGAACTAAAATTTTTGCCAAATGTAAAATTTGAGAACGTTGGATTTTTGGCCTGGATCTCAAAATCTACCAGCATTTGATTCTTGGGCATGATTCTGTGATGTCTCGACAGCTGAAACGAGAACTGCATTGGCGCAAATGTGGAATCATTAGCGATTAATTCAAAATTGGCGATTACACTACTAATATTCGAACAGTTGTTTACATTTCAAGAATATATACTTAACGAATAACTCGATGAACGAATATTCTAAATATTTGTTTATTCCCACTTAGTTAATTGCTTGATATTAATGTTTGGCGGCCGGCCGCCGGCCGACGACTTTCGCTCGCCGGCCGGACGCCGGCTGGGATACAAATTATCAATCAGAAATTTACAAAATAGAGCAACTAAGCTTAAAATGGACTCCAAAACTAGTTTTGCTAATTTTTTATGCTATGCTGTGCTTATTTTCTAAGACAACATCCGAAAATAAATATCTTAGCAGTTTATAATAACAGCACTGCAAACTGCTCTAGGCCGGTCGGCCTTTGGGCTCACCGGCCGGCCGATGGTTTCGGCCGGGCCGGCCGGTGAAACCCCAGCCGGCCTCAAACACTACTTGATATTATGGACGATTTCTGCATTTGTTGCGGATTTCGAAATAATCGAATACAAGTTTTGAACATGAATTTCTCGAAGTGTGTGAAAGCTAAAAAAGCGACCGGTTCAGGCTACAAAAAGCTTTCCCGAGGGTATTTGTTCTGAAATTGCTTAATGAATAAACAAGCTCACTATTTTGAGAAAAATGTAAATTTTGTCCGATTTTCGCCAAAAGTTTCAAGTTTGGATTATTATTATTTATTTTTTATTTCTGGTTATTTCTCCCAAATAAAATGACCAAATACAAAACTTAAAATTTTCTCTCAACAGTTTTCGCCAAAATGTAGCGTAAAGCAGATTTCTAATTGCTTGCATGCGTTAACATAAATCCTTGTTCAAAACAATCTTGTGCCATGTAAAATTTCGGATTTTCCTTGCTGTGCTTAGGCAGTTATGCAGCCGAGCAGTTTAGACCAAGCTTGAAAACCAAATCAAACCCAAATCAAATAAGCTTTGAAAACCAATTTTTCTTTTTATCTCTTAGACCGTAAGGAATCGAAGAACAGTTTCCAGAGCAAAGTTGTAGGTTTTGGTGAAAGCATTCGAATGACTACGTTTGTGTATATAGTTTATATATTTTCATTAGTTTCATCATTTTTGTCCAAAACACAGCTTCTTTAAAAGCGCTTTCAATTATTCTTTAGACGCAAGCCGGAGTCAACATTATCTCTGAAAACAATTAAATTTTGCAGGAGCAGAAAGATTTGAAAACTGCTAGTACCGATTTTCTTGTTTTTCAGAAACTTCTTCGGCTTTTGACACAAAGTTCCAAAGAGTGAAGGTACATAAACAGAAAGAGGCTTCGGCAGAACTAGTCTGCACAGAGGTGTGTCTGTGTGAAAGAAAGTAGCCAATTCCGCACAAAATTAAATTTTAATATTTCCTATCTTGCAAATATTTTAACTATATATATTTAAATTTTCTGGAAACAACCTCTGAAAGCCACTGTAGTTTTCATTAAAGAAATTTAAAGCTAACCTTTCAGCAACTCTCATCATTTCTTTAAATCATTTTCTTGCTTTAAGATTTCTTTCGATATATATGGCAGGCGCTGTTAGTGTACCGCGTTGTTCGCTCTTTTTTCCATACGCCATCCATAATTTCAGGTTATGGTTACACCATACAGGTGTCATAAACATTTTGATGAGCATTGAACAATCAACTGTTGCCACAATTTTGTATCTTATGACAAAAAAATTATCAAAGAAAATTATCACTGCAAATTTTGTACTTGGAACCGGGAACCGGAAGCTAGAACCGGAACCGGAACCCTAGAACCGGAACCGGAACCGGTTTCGAAAATTGGAACCGGCCCCAGCTCTAATTGTAACTTCACTCCTACAATGCCAAACTAAAATTAAACAACAAATTTGTTAATAGAGGCCCAGAACTAGCACATTTATGAGCAAAATGATTTTTTTCCTCGACGAAACTAAAATGTGACCTTTAAAGGGTTAAATGAAGGCTTCGGCTTAGTCTCATCTTCTGATACTATTTTACTCTGGTGGGGGGGGGATAATCGAGATAAGGCCCAAATTCCTATCTTTGCACCTAAAAATCCGGGGCCGGCTCCAGAATGTCAATGAGCACTAAAATAATGTATTTGGAAAGTTCATCCACTTTCATGAAGAATTGAAAGCTGTAGGGTCGAATTTACACAAAGCGATACCAGGAAATTAAACGGGAAGCAAGTTCGCTATCCCCCACCAAACGGGGAGGGTATGTTTGTCTGTTGGTTGACTCACAAGCGGAGGAACATTCGCGTATTGCTGGAAGGGCACATTCACGCAATGCGACGAAGAGGAACCCTCTTGTGGCTTTCTCTTCTTCTATAATATATATAAAGGAAATAGTTAAGGGGGACTCTAACTGAAAAAACCAGACACATTTCTTTAATAGCATGATAAAAGCAATAAACGGATAAATTATGAACATAAAGGTAAAGCCGTTACAGTACATGGCAAAGCTAACCACAATCACAATCATGTAAAAAAATCCCAAGACAAAGCAAATCTGTCGAAAATACATCACACGTTTCGTCTGAGTAAATAAAAAAACGATAAAAAGAACAGTTCAAATAAACTATATGATACTGAATCAACTGGCCTTTGAAATGAAATTATTAGTTGTTTAGTGCAGCAGTTTTTTGAGAAATGGAGACACAATTCTATGTTAGTAACTTTTTGCTATTTTTATTACAACAATGTAAACATTAAAGCGTAAATCCAATTAGCATTTGCAATTGTTTCAATTACTTTTCAAGAAAACACGTAAATTCAAACGCAGATATCCCAACTTTTTTTGTAATTAATTTTCAATTTAACAACGAACTTACAATTCATTAAAACATCACAAAAATTACAAAATTACATATCACTCTAGACCGTTGAGAAAATTAAATTAGTTATCCCCAAATAACGCTGTAACACTAAAATCAGTAATCAACCAATAAGTTTCATGCAACAATCCCAAGTATATTCTAGTCTAGGCTGAGGCATGATAGTTCTCACCACCGCATTAGAAAATAGGGTAAGTATATGACATTTTTATTGACACAATGCTGAACATGAAACAAAAGCAAAGCAGATCTTTTTAAAACTACCACAGATGATAAGTCTTCAAAACTACACAGCAATAAACGCTCAGTAGCAACAATCACAATAGAAGTGATTTTTAACTATTTTAACCGGCATAACTTGCAATAAACAATAATTAAAACTGAAGCTTACAAACCATTTTATCAGCTTCTGTCAAAAACTGTTAAAATGCTTGATTAGAAAGACTACCGCACTCTTCAATTAAAATCCACCGATGTACCTTTCCAATAATACGTAGCTGCTAATAATACAATTAACAGTTAATTAAAAACAATAATTAATATTCAGCTTTCAGTGGTGGCATCATCATCATCCTGTTGTGACAAAGCAATTGATCCAAATTCACCCGTAGACTGAGCGATGTCATCACAGCTGAGAAGCACCGGCTGCGTAGAACTCTCACGAACTAGATGGGCCTAAACAGTGAAGCACAAAATTTTGAATGCAAGCTTTGGATTGTCGCGTTTACCCTACAGAATATACATGGGACGTAAGAATTTTTAAACCTGACATTTACGAATTATTGTGAACTAACACCAACAGTACACTATAATTGAACACACATCCCAAGAGAAGAGTACATTATGTATGTACACAGGTGGGGGGGGGGCATTTTAAAATGAACACTTTTTGAGTTTCACCATGCAAAATACGCCAAAAAAGACCATTTTTTGGCTCATTTTTGCAAAAAAATCTTCCCCCCCCCGAAAATTTCTTCCCCCCCGGGCCCGGGGGGGGGGCCCGGGAACCCCCCCCGGAAAAAAATCCCTAAAAAATACCCTGGTACATACATAATAAAATAAGAGCACGAAACTTCTACGCTAACATGTACTAAACTTGCTTGATATGCTCGGTTCGCTAACTGCCCCGCCACGAAAGTCTTGGAAGTGGGGTCCTACCTTAAACAAATCACATGCTTTCATATAAGTGTGTGTCTACTCGTTGATTCGCTAGTTAGCCTTAGGCTTACGGCTGCTATTTTATTGGTAATTTTTATTTATCAATCATAATTTTAACTGGGTTAATGTAATTAAAGACCTAAATGCACGTACGGCTTTGTAGCATTTTTTCTGCTCTTTCCAATGATACAAAAATTGTTGCATACAACAATAATTAGTAGGAATGCAATCTGAGTGAGTTCTCGAGTTAATGAACCGAGCAGGACAAGCATGTTTAGTGCATGATAGCGTAAGAGTTTCATACTCTTATCCTATTCTGTACTCTTGCACATCCCTAAGTTATGCGACCCCTTCAACAAACACAGATCAAACTGCGACATAAATGCTGAAAGACAAAAGAATAGTGGTGCTCGAAACCCGCATCAGCACCTAAAATACCTCAGACTTAAGCGGATTGTCCTCAGTCACAACCAGCTTCACTGTCACTATAGACGCAATGACCAGTGTTGTAGTCTCCCGCTGAGGAAGCCCTTCACCGCTACAGTCAGAGGCAGCAGCAGCTGAACCATTTTCCTGAGACTGAGACTGAGGAGACTTGGAGCTGCCGGGTTTCCAGCTGATGGTCAGTTTGGGAAAGGCAACAACGCTGTCGTCAACTTCATAGGCATCGATGTCTGGATGTCGCTAAAATTATACAGAAGTAGCACAGTACGTATATATTGGGTGAGAAATGCGTCCATTAATGAATGGCAACACTACTACAAAACAAAAAGACGTTGTGTAGAGCTTAACGAGAAGTTTCGAAGTAGTACACTCGCGACTATGTTCCGGTTACTTCGTAAGTCAACTGTCTCAAAATACGCAAAATTTGTCCGGAACAGAAATGGAATATTAGAAGTTGGATTGCTACAACAAATTGGTCTTAGAACCATAAAAACTTTAGAAAGTTTCATCAATTTTCTGCTTGATTTAAGTCGTTAAATTGTGTTTTCCCACAAGAAATTACCATTGTTAACCATACAAAATTAAACTAATTAATATTTATTTACTGTATTCACCAGTTATATGCGCCAACTCCATACGTTGGAAATAAGAGAAAGTTACAAAACTTACATTAACATAAACGCGTTTGGTTAGACCAAACTTGAGTATTAGAACATCAATGGCATAGTCCAGAACTGATAGAACAACGGCACGTTCGTAAAGCGGACCACACTCCTATAGCACACAGAAACATAGGACTAAGAAAAAATTTTAAAATACATTTTCCCAAAACATGTTTGCCCTAAAAAACTAATTGTACAGCCGAATAACATGCACACCACCGTTTAGTTTTCACATTATTTTTTGAAATTCCAAATTTCAAATCATAAATATCTATTTTTAGAACTTTAAGAAGCAACCGGTTGACCAACACAGCCTGCGAAATTCTCACAAATAGTATCCTAGTACAATTTTAACGGAGTAGTTCACTAATTTTGTTCGGACTCTCTCAAAAAACATGACATCCTTTTTTACACAGTATCTTCCTTTAATCACTAACTATCCAATAAATCGGATAACCAATTGTTAAGAAATACATAATTGAAAAGTCTTCTTTCTCCGTGTACTTACTCGAACAAAGACGGCAAAAAACATCTCAATGGAAGCATCACCCACAGTTTTGGCGGCCAACTTTCGCTCATTGCAGTGCTTGGCCAGGGTCTGAAGATCACGTGGATCGTCCGTCGGCGGACTGCAATAATCTGAAACAAATAAAAAACATAATATGCAAAGTAAAATAAATAAATAAATAAAAACAATCTAAATTTGTTAAAAAGTAGAATAAAAACAAAAGGCTTTGGATAAAATTGCAAGTGCAACACAGTAGCAAATATATATTCAATAAAGTACAAAAAAACACTATGCAAGATTAAAATTTTCAATTTTGTCATTTCTGCAGAAATAAACGTTTGCAATGTTGTATTCCTAAACAATGGAGCAAGTGCCCACATCCCCTCACATTTTGCGGATTATGTCGATTGGAGGCTTTTCGCGCGCGAGTTAACAGTTAAAAGAGTTATAAAATAAATTTCCAACTCCCTTTAACCATGCAAGGGCATTAAAATAAACTGTTGAACTCTTTCAACCCTGTGCGAGAAAAGGATTGAGTTAATTTTAACTCTTCCAACTCGTATTCAAATCGAAAAGGCCCTTGAAGATTCCTTTACATTTCAGAACACTAGAGGTTTAAGGAAACTAATATAACAAGCAAACAAACTGTTTATTCCAGTTAAAGTCACAAAATCGGAAAATTAGGAATCAGAAATCATATTAGAAAATTCAATTCTCGTACTGCTGAGCGCATACCGAGACTAGCTGCCAGCAGTCGATGCACTATCACATCAGGATAGCGACGAATCGGTGAGGTGAAATGGGTGTAGAATGGCACGGAGAGGGCATAGTGACGAAACAGGCTCTCATCCTCAACACACCCGGTACAGAAATATTCTGCCAACTGAAACAACAACAACAACAAAAACTATGACAAAATGGAAAGAATTAAAAATTGTATTTTTGTGGAAATTAGAAAAGTACTGAGCACAACTTTACGCAGAAAACAACCGCTCGCACCTTACTGTGGCTTCAGAAAACTAATGAAAATTCCTAATTTTACCTTCACATTATTTCGTAATACACTCAAATCAATTATTCACAGAGATAGAGAGGAATTTGTAGATATAGGTGTTTTCTAGGAGTTTATGTATTTTACAGATGCAAACTAATAAATTAGAAAATATACATACCTATAGTTACAAATGCATAAATCATAATTTTAACCCCAGATTAAAACTGTACGATTATCATATCACCTACCACCATGGCACGCATACAGAGCGTAACCAGAACCGGGACAACCGCTCGAACGGCCGGATCGTGCTGAGCCTGATCGTAGTAGATCCTGAGAGACTGCTGGATGCCACTGGAACTGGCTGAATTGATGGGGAAGCCCAGGCGAGCACACGTCTCCATCTACAACAGCAACAAAAGACTGAATAAAACTGAAAAATAAAACGAATTCACAGTCTATGTATATAATAGGATAAATAGAAACTCAGCTCTCGTACGCCCTTACATTACAAAAATCATACTTTTGTTTTCTTTTCCTGTACAACAACGTTTACACATTGAAATTGAGCACTGAAAAATATTAATTTAGTGGGCTAGAAATTTCCAGATCTGTATCCACTTACAGACTGCTGAAGCATCTTTGGTTTCGGCGGATTATGCCTTCTCAGCATGGCCTGATTGGGAAAGCATTTATAAATCTGTTTGGCCACCGCCATATTTGCCAGCAGCATGAATTCTTCGATAAGCCTGAAGCAAAGTACGTATCCTTGACAAAATAAAGCAAATTTTAGTAACTGTATCGCCTTATTTCTGCCTAGAGTTAGCTTTACTGCTGGCACCAGGGCTAGTTCAGGCCAGCCAGAAGCAGCTCATCCTTCTACTCCGCGTGGGATCTGTATTCGCTAGGCTGTGCATATTCTAGGCAATTGTTTTGGGGGGCTCTTTGGGGGTGGGGGGCTCCTCGGGGAGAGAGTCATTTGGGGGGGGGCCAAAAATTTTTCAAATTTTTCTAAAAACATGCTAAAAATTGCGCTTTTTATAGCAAGTGGATTTAGTGCTTAAATTGGCTAAAATCGACTAAAAATCTCCGACAAAGAAAGAAAAGTTTTGAAAATTTGGCCTTCTGAACGATTTTTTCAGGGCAAATGTTAGTACCAAAGGGGGCACCCACTTTTCTTGAGGGACATTTTGGGGGGGAGCGATTTTTTGGGGGAAGGGTGCTTATGCCCCCCTCCAGTAGAATAAGCCCAGGCTTGGTGGGCACACATAAGAGTGCCGACCACTCAGCACGCGTGTAGCAGGAGCTGATGACGCTTGTCATACTTTTGCATCTTATTTTTCGCAAAATAAAAACTGACAGTATTTTGTTCGCTATCATACCGATTGCTGTCACGAATTTTGTAAGAGGAACAGCCGACAGGTTTGCCGTTATCAGAGGACAGGGCAAAGCTGAGCTTGGGCTGATCCAGCCTCAGGGCTCCGGCCTTGTAGCGACGACCACGCAGATTCTGAGCGATACGCTGAAGCCAGAGAACGCGATCACAGATATTCTGCGGGGTCCAGCCGTTGAAAATTGGCGGCAACTGGTCTGGGTCCCAGTCTCTACGCGTCGGCTCGGCAATGAAACCCTGCAAGCAAACAAAAGAACAAAAACGTAAAAAGAAACAAAAAAGTGACAGAGCATAAAGTCATAGGTATAGATGTGAGGTAAACGTAAACGAGGTAAGTTTTAGATAAATTTTAGCGGTTTTAACATATGTACTCCACTAAAGAATCACGACAAGTTGGTTGAGCTATATTTGGCCCACTCTACACGGTATGTCTCGTTTCTGGACAACAACACTGCCTTTGCACTTTCGGAGAACACTGTACTTATCATCACTGTACTGATGGCTACTGCAGCCAGCAACAGCAACAGTCAGGCCGTGAGCGGAAATCAATGGAAAGCAGGTTGTTTGCTTACAAATTCACAGGACAAATGCGACATACCACGTAACTACTTCTATTCTACATTTTGCCCCAAAGAAGAATTACAGATCCGATAAGTCCAAAAAAGCTGTCTGAAACCAATGACAGCCTTCCATACGTTTACGTTACATACGTGACCTCCTCACAGCAAAGAACTTGGCACTGGCAAAGCACCATTGACTCTCTCCTGTTTCTGATTAAGGCTTTCGCCCTGCAGGGCAGGGTTTTTTCATTAGTTTTCCATGAGGAAAGAACTAGGTAAAATATATACCTGAGCAATATCATAGGTAAGCTTGGCACAGGAAGCGATGACAGTACGGCCGAACCATTCCTCCAAAATCTCTCCGTCCTCAGTCATTCGCCAGATCACGGAAAAGCTGAGTCGATCCACCCCCGGATTAAGACTGCACAGTTCTTCGCAGAGCAGTCGAGGTAGCATTGGCACAACCTGAAACAGAAATATGACAGAACTGATTGACATGTGAATAAAATGGATAAATCTTGCAATTTTTCTCCAGGTATGACACAGTGAATAGGCAAAAGAAGCTATCGAAATAAGCAATACAACAAGCTAAACAGCTACAAGTGCCAAAAATACTCCGCAGAAAAGAGCTTAGTAATAAGCCAGCGGTGAGCTATGTAAGATTCCTATTGTAAGAAAAACTAAAACGTAAGTAAAACTATCAGATACCTTATGCACAAGATACACACTTGTAGCGCGATGTTTGGCCGCCTGATCTAGCGCACTGTTTGGCTCAATGAAGAAACTGACATCAGCTATATGAACTCCAACCTGAAATAATGATCAGGAAAAAACAGCAGAAAATGCCGGAAACACCTTAAAATATCAAAACAACCAACCGCACACTTAGAAAAGTTCCAGTGGATACTACAGAAATCACTTTTGTAGATAATAAATACAAAAGGCTTTGTAAAAATAATACAAGTTATGCCTTGTAATTTCTATAGGACATTCGTTGGTAGTTGTTACCGGAAATACTTTGGTAGAGTGGATTAAGTTAGACTAGTATTCAATAAAAATGAAATCTGCAGTTTCCACTGGTCTACAGTTTACAGTAGGCATGGGCACGGGTAGTCGGGTACCCGACGGGTACCCGGGTACCCGAAAATTTTCGGGTACCCGGGTCCTGCTTCGGGTACCCGATATCCAGTTAAAACCGGAAAAAACCGGATAAAACAGGATTAATCTGGATCAAACAGAGAGAAGTTTTTTGGCTAACATTTTTAACCACCAAAAATTTTTGGCTAAGAAAATTTGTAACCACCGCTGATTTTTTCAGTTCATTATAAAATTTACTATTATAAAAAGATACTACAACAGAAAAACGAAGTAATGGGAAGAAGAATTAGTCCTGGTATTTTTTCAAACATTTTATAATTTTCTATTTTTTTAGATTTGTTTTTAAAATATTAAATTTACCTTGCTTTAATAATTTTTCTTTCTTTAAATTCCTATTGGAGCAATATGTGGAAGTCGATGAATTAATTAAAACTTAAAATTCACAAGATACAAACAAAACTGTTCGCATCAAATCAGTGACTTTTGCCACGACTGTACGTTGTTCTCTAAACTGTAAGTAACAATACTAGGTATATACCATTGGATGGTGTCAATAGCGACTGATATTATCTTGAAAGCTTAGTGATTCTATTTAATACCACATGGTCAATTCCAACGTTGAAAAACTTCCTTCACTAATGGCCAACGCTCATTATGTTATAATTTTTGTCAACATTAGCAGTTTCTATACTGGATTCTGAACTAAGAAAATGCTCCCATGTTGTTACTTTGAATGTCGTCAGATACAGTGGATCGTAATGACAATAAATTTACTTATTTCAAGGAATATTAAATAAATATCTTGTAAACGTTTAATAAAAGTTATAAAGGACTTGCATCTCTCATCAGTTTTACGTTTAGTAAAGTTACTCCAAAAGCAGAACGACAGAGAGAGAGAGAGAGAGAGAGAGAGAGAGAGAGAGAGGGAAAGGAAATTGGAAAGTAGCAATTGTTTTCAGGTAAAAAATTATAAAATTAATCTAAATGGAAAATGTAAACACTAATCTCAACACATAAGACAATTTATTGAGCGAATGAGTTTAAAATTTTACATTTGTTGTCAGTAAAGTGTAGTGTCCGGTCACAAAAAGTTTAGTTTTTTATCCAAGACATTTTATTTTTACGTGGTTTCATTAAGAAATTACGTAAAAGAAAACAAAAAGAAACGACGTAAAACGTAGTACTTCGTGCAGGTTTTGCTTGTTTGCTGCCTTTTGTGCTGTTCCAATTTCCAAAGACAAGCAGTTAAATAATACTGTGACAGATACCGATACAGTTCTGATACCGCGACAATTAATTGAAAGTCCCTATAACCCATTTTAAGTCTTTAAACTCCTTTGAAATAACTTAGGAATAAAAATATATCCAATCTAAGCTCAATGTGAATAAAGACCCCTGAAAAAAGTTAAAATTTCAAAATGGCCAAATCCGAAAAATGGGTTAAAATTTCTCGGGTACCCGAAAGTGCTCGGGTACCCGGGTACCCGGGTAGTGTCGCAATTACCCGACATAGGGCTTCGGGTAGTACCGGGTACCCGGGTCCAAATTTTTGGACCCGTGCCCATGCCTAGTTTACAGGTTATTACTCGAAACGCTGATAACGCAATCTGAGTATAAGGACGACAGTGCTCATATTTTTTGAAAACAAAAATTTTACAATGTTTTCAAATTTTCAGTCGTTCAACACCACGTGGGTGCTTTAGTAACGGTCTCATCCCCGCCGAGAATATCTTGGAAGCAGCCGTCCACTACCCCTCCTCCCTCCCGAACCTGCCCCCTTTCCGCCAGCACTTCGATTCAGTCGTCTTGGTTTGACTTGTAAAAACTGCAGATTAAGTATATATTTCATTTAGAACTGTCGAAAAGTTGAAAACATCTACAGGTTTCCTTAATAGTACTTTCTACAGGAAACTTTTGAATTTTACTATTCGAGAGGCCAATATACAACACAAAGGTTACTTTTGTGAAAAATACAAGAAGGTCCACTGGTGATTGACCGCCCAGGAGAACTTTTCTAGAAAACTACAAGTAGAGTTGTTGGCCGGCCGAGGAAAACCCGGCCGGTCTTCAGAAAATGGACTCTACCTGATTTTATCTGTTACTAACTCTATGCAGCAATTAATGCTAAATATTTTACAAAATACAAGAAAAATAGGGCAAAACTGGTACCGGTCAGCCTTTTTTGACCGGCCGGCCGGCCGGCCTGCTTGACCCGGCCGGCCGGTTTGCATCACCCGGCCGGCCGGGTTCACACGAGTCAAAAAACCGGCCGGGCAACAACACTAACTACAAGCATAATACCTGTAACGCCTACAGGAGTCCAAAAAGAAACTGAAGGAAAGTTGCCTGTTTTACAGTCAAATAAAATCACTCTTCATACACTAAAGCAAAACTACTGCAAAGGCTACCTCAAAAGTTCCATCCTCGAGTTGCTTGACATGCAAGGCATCATCCAGGTCACGTGCTGTTGTCGGATCAATGGTAAAAACGCACTCTTGACGCAGGTCACGTCGATAGGAAAATTCTTCCTAAGAAATTGAAGGAAGGGTATTTGTACATCATTTTGCACAGCTCCGCAACTATTCTTAGGGGGAAATGCTCAAAATAATAAAACTACACCTGGCGCCTCCTAGCTCCGAAATTCGACTACACCACCACGGATTGCTTCATTTTCGGAGTTTTATTTGTAATTCTTCCAAATATATACTGAATCGGTAATAGCCTGGCATTTCTTAGAGGGGAGGGGGGTCGGCCCCCAATTTAAAAACCCGAAAAAATGCCAACTAACTGTTCAAAGTTGATACCACCAAAAGGAATCGTCGCCACCTCGAACAGATTAGACCGTCATGGAGTGCTAAAGAATTACAACAAACACGTAACTCAATACAAAGAACGTTACCTGAGGTATAGACCAAGGCTGTTCAGGGGTAACCTGAGGCAAACAAGCTATAACCTCCTCCTCAAATTCTTCCGGCCCGATGTCATACTGAGCCAACAGACCTTCCGTTTCCGGTTCAATATCGCCGGCCTGGCCCAAACATCGAGTAAGAGAACTGAAAATGGAAAATCAAAATAGATAAAATGAAACTAAAAATTAAAATTAACTCTTCCCATTTCCGACAAGAGGACCCGAACCTGGTCTTTCGGTCCGACCTAGTAAAAACCAGAAGAACAAAAGTGTTGAGGGGTCAACATGGAAACCCTTCCGGATTTGCTTCTGATTCTTCATTTGCACAGGAGAACGTCGAAACCAGAAATAGCTCCTACGCGCATGAGACGTTATATAACGGAAAACTAAAGGAACCTGAATTTGAAGGACTGAGAGGGGTAACTCCCCATGCTGGCTCAAGCAAGCTCAACAAGCGTAGTCCACATCCAGACGAAATAGCGTTGACAGTCCCGCCAGATATTTACGACTGAAGGGGACAAGGAAACATAAAATGCCAATCTACATAGCTTGGCTCAAATTCCCGGGCACAGTGAGAGGGTAGGGAGAAGCAGAAAAACCAGACAAATTGATCTAGACACCACACAGTTTTGGGTCTTAGGTACTACAGTATTGATTTTTTACATTCAAATTCAATCTATCAATGATAATGCAAAAACTAAACTGTGCCCAGAGATAATTTGCTAAAAAGCCATACCCTCGAGCATAGACAGAATTCTCTTCCCAGGCCACAATTTGAGCAACAAAAATGGTGTGCTTATAATCGTCTGGCCGTTGCATAAAATCTAAAATGAAAGATACAAGATATCTCTGCATTCTCCCTTTACCCTACCTATTATTTGTCAACTAGTTTTCAAATTAATCTAAAAAAATAAAAAAAACAAAAATCAACTTTTAAAGTGCCCGACGGAACCCAGAATTTACAAATTATTGGAAAAACTTCAAGGAAATAACCTCAAACTGCCTGGCTTGTTTGCATTCAATGTCCCCCAAGTTACTACTATAAACCAGGGTTTTTTTGAAAATCGGACCTGCGTAAATTTTGCGTATTTTTGTTTTCGAGTGCGTATTTTTATTTTCGACTGCGTGCGTAAAATTACAAAAATCGCTCCTCAACGTTATAAACGCATTTAGCGTCGAATTAAATCGTTTTTAAGAGTTTTTAAACAACCTTAAAGGTCTTAGCTTCATTTTACGTTGCGTGCCGATTGAACTATGGTGTAAAAGTATGAATATTTGATGCGAAATAGATATGCAGGGGGTCTGGGGGGCGCAGCCCCCCAGAAGTCGAAGAAAATTTTAAATTTTTGATTAAATTTGCTCTTAAAACTTTGAATTCTTTGCCTGGAGCAATTTAATAGTAAAGTTGATTGTTGGTTAGACAAATAGAGTTTACGAATGGAACAAATAGAGTCTTAGAACAGATAAGATTTTAGCTTACTATGTCAACTCAAAATAGAAACAAAAACAACGCATGTATTATATATTTATACGTGTACTTAGAAGCAACTGCAGACGGAAGGATCAATGTAGAAGCGAAGAGGTAAGTGGGGAGTCTGGGGGGCGGAGTCCCCCAGAAGAAGCCAGAGCCCAAACTACGTTGAATTGTCTCAAGAAATTAATTTAGAGCACTCTGGAAATTCTTGCTACCGAATTTTTCGGCTGCGTATTTTTGTTTTTGACTACGTATTTTTAAGCTCGACTGCGTAAATACGCAGTATTTTACGCAAAAAAACCGTGCTATAAACACAACCCAATGCATACGTACTGTATATACGTATAGGCGCTATTTAGTACCATCACTCATGCATGAAAAAATATCAATCATAATCAAATTATCAAAATCAATAACTGCGGGCGTTCGGTACTTATTTGATGGGCCTGCTTTGTGGCTATGACTTATCGTAAATGAAAGCAGGGTTTATGTCAAACAAACGTACCTGAATTAATGTCAAACCTTTTTGATATCGCAAAAGCAAAGATCTTCACCACTGCGAAACACTTATGCAATGTGCCTTGCCTTATAAGCTAATGAATAAGTAATCAATGCAGAAAGTAACTAATAGCATGTATATTACACACTTTTCGGGGTCTCTTCAGCAGGAATCATCATACGAGGAATTCGAGAATCGTTGGGAACAAATAGGGCAAATTTGGAATTTCTTTTCGGCAACGGTTTCAGACAACCAACACCGACACGACTATGATTTTGTTCAAAGATGTAAACCACCTGTAAACAAAACACAAAAATAATATGATCTTGAGCATGTGTATAGATCTACACAAATCGAATTTAGAATAGAAACAATCATACGGTCGCACTTTGAAACAGAAATTGCACCAGAAACTACATACGACAACTTCAAAGGATTACACAAAAATAACTGAATAAAAATTGAAAAGCAGCTAGTACTAGAGAACAGGAAAAACTAGCCAACTAACAAAATTGGCTAACTATTCAGAAAAAATATGTTTAGTAGCTTTAAATCACAATAAAAATATACCAAAAATATTCTCAAGGCACCCGAACAAAAAAGAAAACAGGCTAAACTTAAACAGCATAGCTTACCTCTGCTGTCTTCTGCAGAAAATCATCCGGAATCTTGTAGTGGGGAAAATTTTTCACACATTTTCCCTCCCGTTCCTTTCGACTGAGTGTCTCCGGATTTAGGATAATATCAGTCTCAGTCGTCAAAATTGCAGCCCTACGATTGCTGGCGTCAGTACGTCGACCAATACCCAAATCATTCAACCGGTCAGCCAGTGCTGAATCAATTCCATTTCCATTGACACTGACGACAGCGTCGTCACCGTTGCGGACGCGCTGCAGTTTGGTCAGATCAGATCGACTGTAGGTTTGAAGTTGCGTCCCCGAATTTGGAGCAGTGGACGGGGCGGATCGATTCTCATTGACGGGGAAATTTTTCCAACCAAATCGTGACTTGAAATGAGACAAGGCACCCGTCGGTTTCGACGGCGCCAAGACGCCGTCCTCCTCATCAGAATGCAAGGACGCCAGGCTATTCTCTCCACAGTTTGGCTCATTACCATTTTCACAACCTATACACAAACAAAATTCCAGGTATATATAGGGGTGGGGCAACTTGGGAACCCGGGCCAACATGGGAAAAATTGACCTAACGTCTGCTTAAGCCTATACCATACTATTCTCCCATCTAATTTGCATAAATTTACATTTTTCTGAAAGTACGTGAATTTTACTTTCTAGTAAACAAAAAATCGGTTTATGTGGTTTATGTGTGTCATTTTACATCCAACTTTACAAGTCGCATTTTCGATCCAAAAAATGTATACCTTTTTCAAATTTAAAAATTCCTGCAATAACTCCAATTGCGGGGCCATGAAAACATGTTTTCTAGGGTAAAATATCCTGAATTTTTTAGTGACATTAATGCTTTTCTGCTAATGCGAACACATTAATCTTTATCGAGGTAAAACAAAAATTTTGAAATTGTTCAAAAAACTGTTTGGCTAATAAAATCCTTCTTATCACTCCCATTATGTTCAAACTTTACCTGCATGGGTAGTTTTTACAGTAGAATGCAAATAACATTGTATAAAGGCTTTGCTATGAACTTTTACTGACAATTTTAGCAAAATCTTTAAACCCTTTGACAACTTTGGCTAAGGCTGGCATACTTCAGAAAATACTATAAACAAACGGCATGTAATGCAAAACCAAAACATGGAAGTCATAATTTGGTCATGTTAAAGCATTTGACTTTTATTTCGAACCGTTTGCGGAGAAATTTCGAAAATCAGTGTTAAAATTGCATTAAAAATGGAAAATTGGCTTTGGGACGCCTTATCGCTTGAAGCCTTTCTAATTACTGCGCAGTTTTGGTATCATTTTGTTCGCCTCGACTTCCTCTACATTTTAGATAAAGTTTCCTTCGATTTTAGCCCAAGCAACTAATGACAGCTGGCTGAAACCGCTTCCGATCGCCACCTTCATCCCAAGTTGGACTGCGGGGCAACTTAAAATTCCATTTCTGACGAATGTCAGCATTTCTACCAAAATTTTTGTTCCAAGTTGCCCCACCCCCCTAATATATGTACCCATTTTGTAATACCATCGTAGCATGGGTTATTCAGGGGAGGGGTTTTTGGGGTTGAAACCTCCTCCTTTTGGGTTGTGTTTTATTAATACGCCATTACAAAATGTGTAAATTTTTCTCAAAACTCCCGCCTTTTTAGTAAAATTTTGGCAAAACATTTCCGTTTCAAAATCATGGATACGCCCCTGCCCGTCCCCTGCATCGTAGTGATGGTAAAATGTCACAAACTTGATCTTAATACTGTAACATTTTGAATCCAAAAATCCTGATATAATCTCCATACTGCCCAAATGGTTGAAATTAATTTTTTGTTTTTTGTTTTGTGTTGTTTTTGCATTTTCAATACGCACACTATTTTATTAAAGTGCAAACAATATGTTCCCGACCAAAAGACCTTGCAGAAAGACTTATAAACCTCCGACGACGCAATGTAAATAAGTCTTAACGTAGCAGAAAAATCAATCACAGAAATACAGAATCTACACCTCATATATGTATATACATACATTTATTTGGCATGTATGGCATGTACATACCATTTATTTTGAAGTCAGTATCCCGAACCGTATCTTCTTCTGTTTCTTCCTCTTGCAGGCATCCCAACGAATACCATTCATCAGCTATCTAGAAAGTAATGCCATAATAATCGCAAACCTACACTTTTTTCATGCATAAACGCGATTGTATTACGTAACAACACTATTCTATGAGCGTAGCCAGGAAAAAGTTTCGAGGGACAAGCCAAAATTGTTTTGAAATTTTCCTGTAATTGGGGCCCCCCAAGAATAAGAACAGAAAAGCTAAATCTGAAAATACAGAAAAGTTGTCAGTCGCAAATGTCTCATGCATTCCATGCAGGGTTTCTCAAAACAAAATTTTGAATCCATCCCTATGTAACGTGATAATGCTCAAAATAACCGCATATTACGCATGTACGCACTCTCCATTCTGAGCGATCCTTGATTTTCACAGCCACAACATCCGAATGAAGGGCTCGATTTCGATCGGGCATACCCACAATGAAGATATCGGTCGAACCAGAAGGACAGTCGATAAAGGCCTGTTCATAGTTTCGTTGATTGATTCGAAGATCACCCTAAAAACTAGTACTTTACAATCAACCGATAATGACTATAATGCCGAAATATTTTATTGAATTATTTACAAATAGACGAATACAGAGAAATAATAGAACCGGTATATATGCATATACGTATACAAAATCCTATGGTTAGGAATATGTTTTGAACTCTCGTAATTAGATATATATATATAATACAATGTAACATACAATGACATTGACAATTATATGCCAGGGTATTTTTTACCGGGGGGAGGGAGGGCGAGGGCCTCTCAGATATTGCCCTTCCCCCCCCCCCGAAAATGACTTCCCTCCCGAAATCCCCCCGAGATTTTTGCTCCCCCACGGCATTATTTGGGGGCCTAAATTTTTGCCAAAAATAGGCATATCGTCAAGCTACCGGAGATTTTTCGTAAAAATGACTATTTTTAGCTTAAATTCTGGCAGTTTGAGAACTTTTTGCCTTTCTACGAGTAAAATACGCCAAAAAATACCAATTTTTAGCTCATTCCCCTCCCCCCCTCTGGGGGCGAGTCATTCTGGGGGGGGAATTTTTCAAAATTTTTCTAAAACCATGCTAAAAATAGCGCTGTTTATATAGTATAGCAAGCTTAACAAAAAAATCAAAATTCGGTTTTTTGGCTGGAACTTTCGCAAAACTAAACCAAATCGATTATATACTTTGAGGACCCATGGATAGGTCTTGGGCTAAGCTTTAAAACCACCCCAGTTTCGTTGCTCTACGGCCTACCAGTAAGTAGCAGTAGACGAAAATGTGTGATTTTTTTGTTAAAGGTTTAACAAAAAAAAATCACCCGTTAACAAAAAAATCAGTGGCGGATCGGATCGCAGAGAGCAGTTAGCAACTTTTTCTCATCAGTTTTGGATAGAGCGCACTAAATAACGTATTTCGAACCCCAAACCGCTAACCTAGTGCTCGAACTAAGGCAACTGACCCCGCCGAAGTCTTAGTGGTCACTGATGGCCCCCGACAGCGTCCAGTATGAAGTCTGGTGGCTCCAAAGTGCAGTTTTAAAGGCTAAAACGTTGTTTTTTCGTGTTTGTGAGTGATTATAACCTATTTCCAGGCATTTTGGCAGAGAAACTCAGAACTTCGTATGTTGCTGAGGTATGACCCACGGTCACGTGACCCCTGCCGGACCCTTCCGGACCCTCCAGGTACCAACTGGACAGTTCGAAGTGGCTATAAACATGTCCTAGGGGGTTTTCGAGGACGCTGAATTCAAATCTGGCATTAGTTTTTAGGTAACTACGGGCTAATACTGACTTCTGGGATCACGTTTACCGTCGGACGGTCCAGGCCCGGCTGGTCACCAGGTTGGACTCCCAGAAGTGTCAGGCAACCTCAAAACCAACGTATATAAGGGTTTTCGGGGTCGCTGAGCTCGATTTTGACGTTAGTTTTGCTCTAGCTGCTGTTCTGGCTTCAGTAACGAAACATAAAAATGATTTTTTATTTGTTAAAATTTTAACAAAAAAATCACCCACCCCAGGACGGCTCAGAGGTCCGACTGGGAACTTCTATATACATATGTAGCGATAGCCCACAGTCAGGACATGTCACATGCACAATATGGGTTGCCTAGGGTTTTCCCTTAGTAAATAGCAGCCGAAATTCGAACTTCGGTCATGAACGTTTTTGAGGTCACTTTTGGGTACCCTCACTTAAAGGTCTGCCCTGAACGCATGGAGAGGGCCTAGGTGCTCAAACTCACAGGTTGTAATGTCGAGATGTGTGGCTATCACCATGCAAAAAATTGGGTCTCTGCGACTTTCCTGTGAGTCAGGGTGGGGTGATTTTTTTGTTAAAATTTCGGGTGATTTTTTTGTTAAGCTTGCTATAATCCCCAAAAAAGTTCCTTTTTAGTGCAAAAATAGCGCTTAAATAGCCAAAAATCGACTAAAAATCTCCGGCGAAGCAGGAAAATTGTTGAAAACTTGGCCTTCTGAGCGATTTTTTCAGGGTAAAAGTTGGTACCAAAAGGGGCACCCACTTTTTGGGGGGGGGGCGATTGGGGGGGGAAGGGTGTTTGTGTGGGGGCCCCCACCCAACCACCCCCCCCACTAGAATAAACCCAGGCCCTCCCCGGGCCCGAAGGGGGGGAGACGGGAAGCCCCCCCGGAAAAACCCTGTATGCAACTGTAAAACTCCAATATCGGAGCACTCCTAGATCTTTTCTTCGACCATCACTGCGGGGAAGCAAAAATTCCGGTAGCGGGAGGCCAATTGCGGGAGAGGGCGCTCCTCTCCTACCCTCCTGTAAAAATACACTGCATATATATATATATATGAATTGACCTTAATAAACTCTCCGGTAATCAGCCCTTCTTCAACAACTGAACTGCTCAAATAAGGCTGAAATATAGATTTTCTTTCACAATTTTGAGCATCCGCTCTACCACTTGAATTGGAAAAGTCACTGACCATAATTAAAAATTATGTCAATAATCAATCTAGCAAAATAACTTCTGAAACATCGTATACAAGTAACAAAAATGCTCCGCACAAAAGGGGATAATATGTGTGTTGGGCCTATGTCTGTCGTTTAATCCGGTTGAGAAAGAAAGTATATAAATCCGACACAGCAAGTTTGGGTGGGTGGTTCTATGGCGAAAGTTGTTCAGTTCGATGCGGGCCTTCATTTGACTCGAAATTTGACCACTTTTGAAAATTTTAATTTTTGACCCAAAATCGCCTAAGTCCCCACCCCACCCCACCACAGGCCTCTACAGCCACTTTAGGTACGCACTTCTATGACAAAAGTTGCTCAGTTCGATGCGGGCTTTCATTTGGTACCAAATTTGACCACTTTTGAAAATTTTAATTTTTGACCCAAAATCGCCTAAGTCCCCACCCCACCCCACCACAGCCCTCTACAGCCACTTTAGGTACGCACTTCTATGACAAAAGTTGCTCAGTTCGATGCGGGCTTTCATTTGGTACCAAATTTGACCACTTTTGAAAAATTTTAGTTTTGACCCAAAATCGCCAAAGTCCCAACCCCACCCCACCGCAGCACTCTACAGCCACTTTGGGCACGCAGTTCTATGACAAAAGTTGCTCAGCTCAGTTAGGGCTTTCATTTGATATCAAATTGAATCACTTTTGAAAAATTTTATTTTTGACCCAAAATCGCCTAAGTCCCCACCCCCACCCTACCACAGCACTCTACAGCCACTTTGAGCATGCAATTCTATGACAAAAGTTGTTCAGTTCGATGCGGGCTTTCATTTGGTACCAAATTTGACCACTTTTGAAAAATCTTATTTTTGACCACTTGCAGTGCCTCAACCGATGAAAATTTGAAAATAGGGCAAAATATAGGGATTTTACCAGTAAAATATAGGGCGAAATATAGGGATACTTAACTCTTGTTACAAGCGAACTTCCAGCAATTTTTTTATGCACACACAATATGTGAGTTTACGGAGTGAGGCAAACTCCTACCTAAAGGTTTAAACCAAACCTAAGCAGGTTATTCAGGCTTTTTCAGAACTCGCAAAATTCCCGGTTAAAGTTTTTCGACAAGTTATTGGTGCTAAAAAGGAATTTCAGAGAAAATTCCAACAGTCTCCGTCTACAATAGTAAGGATATTTATCTATCAAAACTAGGGATGCACATGGGACAGGTCAGACCCCGATCTCGAGCTCCCGAGATTTTGTGATATCTTTTAATGACTTTAATGAATGACTTTAAGACATATTTGGACCAAAATGTTAAAATTCGAAAGCCCAAAGTATGGCAAATTAATTGTTAAGAAGTTTCGATTTCTCACCGATTTGAATGAAAAAATAAATGCGAGCGTCCACTGGACTGGTAGATCCAAGAATTCGCGACTGGGGGTGCGGTGTTTCACGAGCAAACGTTCGCAAGGTTGAAGTTGAAGAAATGTTTTGTTTTTACAATAAAATCGGTCATAAAATCTTTAATTCTCTGCATTTCGAAGAACCGCTAAAATTTCTATAATGGCAATTTCTAGGCCAAAATGGAAATTTTCTACAAAAACTTCGGGCGCATTTCACGCTTTTTCTTCATAGATACTATAAATATGGTATTAAGAAGAAGAAAATTCGAGCGGCGGCGCGCAATTTTTTGGTGTTTTTTCTATTTTTCTCCTTAATTTTCCCTAATTGAATCAAGACGGGGAGGGGGCGGCCGTCGGCCTCCCCTGGCTCCGACCTGCAAGCGTCTGTACTATTGCATTGCGTTTGTATTCTTATTACAATATTTGAATTTTCAGAAAAGTTTCAATTTGGACTCATCACATCTGTCAGGTCCTGATGAGGTCCGAGACCGACCAGGTGCATAAGTGGTGGGGGAAAATCTAAGAAATTTTAAAAACGAGCCTAAGATATACACTAAAAAACTATATATATACGTATAAGTTTTTCCGCAATTTTTTTCGGAAAAAGCTAACCCTTTTTGTGTACGGAATTTTCAGAGAATGGTGATTTTGGGGAAAAATCGCTAATTCTGCTGCCAAAAGGATTGAAAAAACAACGAAGTTGTCATTGTACGCTGGCATTTTTTAGTCATTTTAAGCTTAAAAACAGCGATTTTTCGCGTTTTTACCTTAAAAATGTTAATTTTTCGCTAAAAATTTAAGTAAATTTATGCCTTTGACTCGCCCCCCTACTTCCCCAAACGAAACCGCCCTACTTTCAAAACCCAAAATTAGGCCAGGTACGTAGCGTCAGTATCAGTACTTTTCGTTTGGCACAAAACATCACCTCGACCTTGCCTCGACTTTTGCGAAACGATTTTGTGCAAACATGGTCTTCCTCAAACTTTGAAAATATATACGCAGAAATCGTTGACTCAATAAAAACAACTTTTGTAGATATATATATACAGTCACTCCTCCTAGTCGAGACTAAATGTACGCAAATTTGCCAAACATTTCCGCTGCAGAAAGGTCTTCCTAACTTTTCCTTGCCCTAGGTTTAACCTTGTCGGATGCTTGTTATTTGACTGAGGAAACATTTAGTTATGCCTGAAAGCGACTCTTGTGTTGGGGATCCACGATATGAAAACCTTGCCAAAATCGAGAGCCCCTATCAACTTTCTAGAAGCTGAGTGTAGGACGACGAAAAGAGCTCACAGAGAGCTACTTTATATGCTATGCTTAAAAAGAGTGCGCCGCAGGCGAAATTTTTCCATATTTAAAATTACTCAAGTGTTAAAGCAAGAAAGTTTAGTTCGAAAGGTTGATTCAACCGCTTGTCCAAAAATAGGGGGAAATAGGGCGATTTCGCTATAGGGAAAATAGGGCGACGAAAATAGGGAAAAAATAGGAAAATAGGGATAGTTGAAGCCCTGCACTTGACCCCCTACCCGATTTACCCTTCAAACGGCAAAGTGGAGCCAGTCCAGCAAAATTGGTGGGTCGGACGGCAAAACGGACTCCGGAAATGAGCTGGGCGCACCAGAAAACCCCTATGGACAAAGTTTTGAGAGGCTATGCACAGTCCTATATGGTGTTCTTGGAAGTCGGTACCGACTTGACCCTCCCGACAGCAAAGTGGAACCAGCCCAGCAAAATGGGTGGGTCGGACGGCAAAACGGACACCGGAAATGAGCTGGGCGCACCAGAAAACCCCTATGGACAAAGTTTTGAGAGGCTATGCACAGTCCTATATGGTGTTCTTGGAAGTCGGTACCGACTTGACCCTCCCGACAGCAATGTGGAACCAGCCCAGCAATATGGGTGGGTCCGATGGCAAAACTGCTTACGGGAATCAATTCGCCGTGCCAGAAAACCTTTGTATGAAAGAATTGGGCTTTCTAAGTTGAATACACAGCGAGAAATTTCGATTTTTCATTTTTCGAATTTTCACCATTTTTGACCGGCCACTGTGGTCGCATGGGAAGTGATAGAGAAACGAGACTTAGCTATTTAGTTAGTTCAATATATGTAGTTTCTGAATATAAAAAGAAATCGGCTCCAGCTCTTAACGTTCGAGCTGCGCAGCGACCACAAAAATGGTCACTTTTCGCTCTGAGCCGACTTTGCGGCGCCGCTGCGGCGCTGTGGCGCACCTGCGGCGCAAAAAAAGTAGCGATTCTTAAATGGCGCATGGGGTACTACCAGACCCTATATATACCCCTTTAGGTCCGGCCTCCGCTGCAGATTACGTGAAAGAGGCGGAAAGTCAGGACAATACGACCATTAAATAGGAGAAACCGGAAAAAAAAACATCGCCGCCATAACCGGTCCGGGGCACAACTTTTTAACGGAAAGTGATACGGGGCTGAAACTTCGCACACATACTAAACTCGATGTGCTCTACAATTTGCGCATGAAATCTGCGCAGGATTTTGCGCAGCCTCTGCGCAGCTTATTTTACGGTGTCTCCAGGGACTTTTGACACATATTATAGGGGTCGCTGCCGCGACCCCTATGATACAGCCTGTATATATATACATATACAGCCATACATATAATACGTATATATCGACTATGATCAATTCTACTTAAATTATATTGACCACATTTAGACCTAGGGCCACAGCCAAAGCAGGGATGGGGCTGCGTATATAAACATACAAGATAACAAAAATGCTCCTTCGTCGCATGTAAAATACATATGAGTCCCCAGGAGGCAGGTTGTATAATAGCAGAAGACAAGATCCACCCTGTAAAATACATATGAGTGGAGTGGGGTTATAAAAGAATGAAGACAAGCTGCAACCGCGAACCATATGAGCCTGCCCTATAACGAGGCTCATATTGGCGTACCTAACATCAATCTGTACCAGAAAGCGCACCAGAAAACCCCTATAGACAAAGTTTGGAGAGGCCAAGTAAAGCCTACTATGGACCTCCAGGAATCGGTTTCCGACCTGACGCCTGAGACGGTCAAGTGGAACCAGCCCAGCAAATCGGGTGAATCGCGCAGCAAAACTGATGGCGGGAATGGATTCTCCGCCCCCGAAAACCTTTATATGCAAGATTTGAGAAGTCTATCTTGAAAAATAAGCGAAAAAACTAAGTTCAAAGTCGGACCCAAAATTCACCAACTTTGGCCGGCCAGTACCCAAAAATGGTGCAACTTATCGGAAAACGAATTCAAGATTTTACAACCCCAACATGCCTAGCATTACGCCAAGTAATTAGTTTAGCCCCATATATAGCGCAATCTGACTTATTACGGCTAATGTTAAGCATACTTTTGGGTCATTTTAGCGTTTTGACCGACTTTGGACCCCAGCCAAAAATTTTTTCTACCCCCGGGAAGCATAAAAACAAGCCTATCGGCTTATTTTTGTTGCGTACTCCAAGAATATATATGATTTTCATAGGCAATAATTTTTCTATCTCTAGTTATTACGCCTACAAAACCCCCTTATGAGACATCAAATCAGAGAAACCGGAAAAAAACATCACTCTCGTAAGCGATTTTTGGGGCAACTTTTTAACGGAAAGTGGTACAGGGATGAAACTTCGCACACATACTAAACTCGACACGTACAATTTTTGCGCACATAATCTGCGCATAATCTGCGCAGGAATCTGCGCAGCTCCTGCGCAGCCTTGTTTTACACTGTCATTTGACCTTAAGCACTCATATTATAGGGGTCGCTACCGCGACCCCTATGATATATACGTATGTATCTCAATTCCCAGCAAACGATCAGTGTCTAATTCTGCCAGAACCGCAGAGTAGGCACAATCAGCGTCTTAGATTGCCCGAAGTGTAATCCAAAAGCCGGCTGAAATGGATAAAATTTAACGTGTTCTGCCGGAAAATAGATTTTTCACTGGCTGATCGTCAAAACCTAGTTGAACGGTGATGCAAATAAATTTTCAGTGTGGAAGTTTTAAGAAAAATGAGTTATTGGTCAAAGTCAGTCGTTTATTCAATTTCCTGCGATTCGCAGCGATTTCCGGCTAATTTAATCGAAGGTTAGCACATGTATAGACAAATTTTTCTAGCGTAATTTAGAGATTTCTAGCGTAACTAAGCCATTTTTAGCGTAACGAAGCCAGTTTTAGCGATTTTTCGTTTTCCTTTCGTTCGACTAAAAATTTTCAAAAATTTAGGTAGGGGTTTGAAAATTTTTAGGAAGTGGGGTCCGGGTCGCCGAAAGGCCGAAATTTTTAGGGAGGGGATCGGCCGAAGGCCGATTTGGAGGGAAGGGTTGGAAAACATTTTTAGGGGAGGGTCGGTGACTCAACCATTTGGGGGGAGGGGTCCTCCCAAACACATCAATGGATGGACCCCGCCCCGCCCAGTCCCATCCCCCCATCCATCCATCGACATACCCCACCCTAAAAATTGTCGAAATTTTGGCTCGAAATTAGGGAAATCGAAAATGTTTTCGAAGTATATAATGATCAGACTGGTTGCAAATTTTTGGTTGTAAATAGCCTCATTAGCAAAATCACATTTTTTTCTTAAATTCTTAACGAAACAATTTTTACCAACTCCTCAAATTTGATTTACCCGAACCCATCCCTCCCAAAATCGGCTGATCCCGCCCATAGGTGTAACGGAGATTTGGGGTGGAGGAGGCGGCTCCCTCCCAGAATCCCCCAAACCCTCCCCCAAAACATTTTTGTTTTTATGCCAAAAATCGACATGGTGGCAATGGCAAAATGGTCCCTTCCAGCCCACCCCAAATTCTGGGGGTAGGGGGTGACAAAATGGCTGATCCGCTCCACCCCTAGAACCTAGAAACCATAGTCATCTTACACTTATAGAGGTCGGGGAAAAAACCAAGGTAGTCACTTTTTGGACTCTGCAGAACTACCCAGTGGAGCAATCCGGCTATAAATTACTTTCTTATCAAGCACTGTCTAGACTGTCATTTTGGTATATATCAGTGGCGTAG